>CM038639.1:807500-850100 GCA_021554675.1 Leuciscus idus | reverse complement strand
GTGAATGGAAGGGTCAGGCTATTTTGAGTCATGGCTCTAGTGTCAGTGCAGGGGTGGCTATTCTGCTGACACCTGAATATAAAGAGCAACCTGTTAGTGTGTTTGAACTCGTTTCTGGTCGTTTACTGAGAGTTGATGTAACTGTTCAGGGTAATAATTTTTCTTTTGTCAATGTATATGCACCGAACATTGGGTCAGAACGTGTTTTGTTTTTTAAAAAACTTAAAACTGCACTATGTGATATTTCTCATGATAGGACCATTGTTCTGGCAGGAGATTTTAACTGCACTTTAAGTCATATTTTAGATAGGAATCATGAAGAGCCCCACAGTCAATCTGCTGACGAGCTTCGGTCTTTAATTGTTTACCACAATCTTATAGACGTTTGGAGAGAATCATTTCCTCAGGTCAGGCAATACACCTGGGTGAAAATAAATTCTAATATGGTATCTGGGGCTAGGTTGGACAGGATCTATGTACAAAAAAGCAAAAGAGATCACTTTTATAATAGCTGTATATTTCCTACTGCTTTGTCTGATCACCATTTTTTATCTATTGATGTCTTTACTGCAGAGAGCACATGTAAGAATTTTTTTTGGAAATTTAATAATAGACTATTATTAGATCAGAATTTTGTGCACTCTTTCACTCATTTCTGGGAGATCTGGAGAGAGAGTAAAACACAGTATAAGTCCCTGAGTCAGTGGTGGGATATTGGCAAAACTCAAATTAAATTGTTCTGCCAGAGTTACTCTTCTTACAATAAAAGTCTTCTGGACAAGAAGATGGAACAGCTTGAACAGGAAATACTTCTACTTAATTTTGAAGGGGACAGTGACACTGAGTCTTTGAAACAGAATAAATTTCTTTTGCGGAATCTACTGGAGGAAAGAGCCCAGGAGACGCTGATTCGTGCAAGATTTGTATCTTTCAATAGCATGGACTCTCCTACTTCGTTCTTTTTTAACTTAGAGAAGAAGACTGTGGATAAGAAGATTCTAGGCTGTTTGAAGCTTCCAGAGGGGAGGAAAGTTACTGATGGTCATGGGATTATTTCTTACGCACTATCTTTTTATGAGGATCTCTACAGAGCTGAATCTTGCAATGATGAGATGGCTGAACTTCTCTTTAAGGATTTACCTCAGCTTTCAGAAGGAGAGAAAACCAAGCTTGATAAACTATTGACTTTTGATGAACTATCTGTTGCTGTTAAAGAACTGAGTTCTGGCAAAGCTCCGGGATTGGACGGACTTAATGCAGAGTTTTATAAACATTTCTGGTCAGTCATCGGAAAGGATTTGTTTTCTGTTTTCATCGAGAGTTTTGATAGAGGTACACTTCCTTTGAGTCTACGAAGAGCTATGGTCACCCTATTACCTAAAAAGGGTGATCTTGAAGACATTAGATGCTGGCGTCCGGTCTCATTACTCGGAGTAGACTATAAGATTTTTTCGAAGTCTTTAACTAACAGAGTTAAATTGTACATTTCCTCAGTGATTCATCCGGATCAGTCATATTGCATTCCAGGAAGGACTATTTTTGATAACCTTTTTTTGATTCGAGACCTGATTTCTTTTGCAAAGATACAGAATTTTGACATTGGTTTTGTGTCTTTGGACCAGGAGAAAGCATTTGATCGGGTCGATCATGGTTTCCTGGTTAAGTGCCTTGAGGCTTTTGGATTTGGTCCATCTATTATTGCCTATATTAAACTGTTGTACACTGACACATACAGCATGCTGAAAATTAATGGTACCCTTACAAGACCTTTCAGAGTAAGCAGAGGCATAAGGCAGGGGTGTGGACTTTCAGGAATCCTGTATGCAATTGCAATTGAACCTTTTTTGGTCGCACTGAGAAACAAGCTGGGTGGCATATCAACAGTGTGTCCGTCCACCTCAGACCCAAAAACTGTTAAGCTTAGTGCCTATGCTGATGATGTCACTGTTTTTATTAGATCTGCTCAGGATGTTAGGACTTTGAGAGAATCTTTGGAGGTTTATCAGAAAGCTTCCTCATCTCGAATTAATTGGCAAAAGTGTGCCTCCTTTTTACTGGGTGAATGGGAGAATGGAGGCCCTCCAGCACTTCCTCAGAACTGTTCCTGGAGTCTAGAGGGGTTTAAAGTGCTGGGAATTTTTCTTGGAACTGACCAATATATCCAGAAAAACTGGGATGGATTGTTTGAAAAAGTGTCTGGGCGTATACAAAGATGGAAATGGATACTAACTCAACTGTCATATAGAGGAAGAGTGCTCATTATTAATAACTTAGCAGCTTCCATGATGTGGCATCGCTTAAATGTGATTGACCCACCAAAAGATTTGTTGCAACGTCTGCAGAAGACTTTTGTTGATTTTTTCTGGGATGGTTACCATTGGTTTCCCCCTGCAATTCTGTATTTGCCAGTTAATGAAGGGGGCCAAGGGTTGATTGATTTGGCAGCCAAGGTTAAAGCTATGAGGTTAAAGACGGTTCAGAGCCTACTCTACCCTGTGGAATTTAAGCCATGGGTATCGTTTGGTCTGGCATTGCTCAGAAGTTTTGGTGAATTCAGTCTTGATAGGCATTTGTTTTTAATGTCTTCTTATGATGGAAAGTTTTCAGCTGATGTAACATTTTATACTTCTGTGTTAAACTCCTGGTCAGGTTTTAAATTGATTAGAAATGGAAATAATCATTTTGGCCTTGAAGAACCACTGTTTTACAACTCAATATTGGGTGATAACATCTGTACATCTAATACAATTGTTAAAACTTTTTTGAAAAAAGGACTGACTAAAGTTTCAGACTTGATTGATACCTCGTCTAAAAAATGGAGGTCAATCATAGAGATTGCTAATCAGGCTGGTATTAAATCAGTCAGGACAATAGAGAGGCTCATTGGTGGGTTGAAAGCGGCTTTTCCCTCCACACTCCTCCTGTTTGTTAACAGTTTTCTGTCTGGAGGTCCTTCTGAAGTTTTGTTTCCCAAGTTATTTGTTTCTCCCAAGGTTGGTTTTGAAGATAATCATGTAGGAAAGCTGCTGACATTTAACGGTTTACAAGAGCTTGATTTTCAGCTGGTAGGGAAAAGAGACCTATATCAGTTATGTGTTAAAGTGGATTACTTTGAGAATATTAAGGACAGAGTTGATACAAAATGGAGAGAATTTTTAACAGTTCCTGCAGCTCTTTCTCCTTCATGGAGGCTTTTTTATAAGGGTCCACTACCTAAACGATCTGGAGACCTACAGTGGAGGTTATTACATTGTGCACTACCTACTAATTCTCATGTTTCTAAATTTAATTTGAATGTACTACCTTTTTGTTTTTTCTGTTCTTTACCAGAATCTGTTTTTCATGCTTTTACTGAGTGTTCTAGATTAGCTCCATTATTTATGTTGCTTGAAAGACTTTTTGGGGTTTTAGGTTTTGTTTTTAACAAGACACTATTCATATATGGTTGTAAGTATTCAAGAACGCACCGACAGCAGTGTACTGTAGCAAATTTCATAACTGGACAAGCCAAATTAGCCATTTGGAAGTCTTGCAGACTGGCTGCTGAAGGACGGAATATAGATGTTGTTCTGCTGTTTACTGCTTTGGTTGAATCCAGAATAAGAGTGGAACATAGATTTTTTCAAATGACAAATAACTTGATTGAGTTTGAGTTTAAATGGTGTGTAAATGGAGCTTTACTGTCTTTTTCTGAGGAAGGAGAAATAATGTTTAATTGGTGATGTATGGTGGTTATTTTGAGTGCAATTTGTTTAACTTATTAGTATTAGTATTTTTTTTATTTATTTTTTTATTACTTTTTGCAATATGATGTTTGAAGTATAATGACGTGTTCGTTTTTAGGATGTTTTAATAAAGTGTGTTAAAAGTCAAAGTCTCCCTCTCTCTCTCTCTCTCTCTCTCTCCCTCTCTCTCTCTCTCCCTCTCTCTCTCTCTCTCTCTCTCTCACTCCCCCCTCTCTCTCTCTCTCTCTCTCTCTCTCTCTCACTCTCTCTCTCTCTCTCGCCCCCCCCCCCTCCTCTCTCTCCCCCCCCCCTCCCCTCTCTCTCTCTCCCCCCCCCCCTCCCCTCTCTCTCTCTCTCTCTCTCTCTCTCTCTCTCCCCCTCCCTCCCCCATCTGATCTCCTCTGCACCTCCTCCTCCTCCAGTGCTCCTCATTCTGCCGCCGGTCGCGCTCTCACCGGGTTCGCTGTTCTCTCTCACACTCGCGGTTCGGTTCGGCTCGGCTCGGCTCGGCTCGGTTCGGTTCGGTTCTTCTGCAGCGATCGGACACAGACACACAGGATTAGCGCGTGATCGCAGAAGGAGGACCGTGTGTTCGGTCGCTTGACATCCAGGCAAGTGGATTTATCCTCCGCCATACTAATGTGTGCGTTTGAAACGCGTTATGGATCGCCCGAGATTTGCGGCTCTGCCTGACATCAGAAGCTGCTCCATCAGGACTGTTCATCCCCGTGATCAGCTTAGGGAATGGTGTGCTAATGGCTGTGCTAGTTTGGCGAACGCTGTGTTGATGTTTTGAAATGGCTGTCCTGCTTCACCTAAAGCTGTGCTAGCAGAGGCTGAGGCGGCTTAGCAAACACTGTTTTCAACATAAGGTGAAGGTGACAGTGTTATTGTGCTTGATTTATGAAGCAGATGTGTGGGAAAAGCCATTTTGATCCACCAGAATTGTTGTTGTTGATGAGAACCTGTGCTGATTTAAGTTCACTGTGCAGTTTTATCACAGGTCGGTTTGGTGAAACACACTGGCTATGATTGATGATTATTGCATTTCCACATTACGCATATTACATCTGAAATACAGCTGTCAAACTGCTCATTGAAAACATGGTTTATCTTTGCATACGACATTGTTGGTTCATCCAGCTATTGTTTTGGATTTGGCATTCGAGTTTAGTGAAGGCTTTAGCCAGTAGCCTACATTCAGTGCAGCTTATCTATAGACATGTTTGATCAAATCAGTGTGATTATTATGCATACAATTTCCATGTTGCACACAATACATCCCAAATATAGCCTAATAGGGTAACATCAGAAGAGGCCTTTAGTCCCTGACAGTCTTATTGTAAACTGTGTTAGAAAGCCCACAAAGTGCAATAATCTGAGATGTGGGCAGAAAGCTCACCGGTTACAGGCTCAGTCCTGCTGTGCTTGTTTACACCAACAGAGGGAGCATTTCTGGCCTTTGTGGTCCTCTACTAGCCTACTCACTCAATTCTGCTATAGAAAATAATTTATGATCGTTAGTTTGAATGCTGTAAAAAGACTTTGTGTTAATTCTGGAGTAACTTGGTATTCATATTATAAAGTAATGTAAATAAGTAAATAACCAACCCGTACATTTGCCTTACCCTGGTTCCCTCGACAAAACCCAACGTGATTTTTCCATTGGCTTTTGGATTATTGCAGAAAATAAGGTCTGTGACTAACAAAAGCTTATGATTCTTTCACGTTTTGTTCATCATGATAATCTTCCCAAATGAAGACCACTTTTATGCATTTTGAAGTGTAAATACAATTGGCTGAAGTCAAGAGCTAAAGTAGAGATAAAACGGTATGAAAATTTAATATCTTATGAATATTATCACGGTATTGTTAAAATGGGCTGTAGTTAGATGCTTAAAAAACTATTTATTTGTAAAGTTTATACTTTAAAACCAACAAACAACAAATACAGTGTTAGCTGCACTGTACACTTTTTGTTTGCATAGGCCTAAACATTAAAATAATAAACTGATTAATGATTTTAAATGAACAAACATTTTGATTGAGCGACTATTTTATCTGCTAACATGTAGGCCTACAACATGTTCAAATAACGCTTTAAGACATTTTATAAAATGATAAACCTCACAATTCAGCCTTTTAACCATTTTAAAGAAAAGGTATGATTCAAAAATGATAAATGATTATAGGCATTTTATTTGCTCCGTAAATAATTCTAGAAACCTTATCCGATTTACCATTTACAACAGTGCTTACAAATTCTGTCAGCTTTTTGGCCAGACAAAAGGCACACAGACTGAATGTAACCCTCTCTGACAGTAGATGGCGCTTATGGAACAGCAGAAACAGAGCTGCGTTGTTGTCAAAATACCGACTTCTGTCAGCGAATCCCTAATATATCCACTGATAGCCGGATCTGCTGATGCCTGCTTTCAAACGCTCCCGTGTGTATCTGTGTAAGCGCTCGTGATGACATGTTTATGAAGCGTTGATCATTGTAGCCAATCACAGACATGTTGAGTGCGTCAACACAATGGCCAATCAGAGACATATCTTTTAAATGCATGAACACAATGGCCAATCAGAGGTGTTTAAGAATCCATTCAACAGCGCTCAAAATGCTAGAGGGAAATGCTGGTATCGTCACATTTTTTTATTTCAGGATTGACTTGGTACTGCTTCTTTTTAACCTGTGTTTTGATCAGGAGATTCTGTACTCTTTCAGAAGATGTGTAATAGCGCCCCCTACTGTATAACAGTCAAGTCACCTTCATTTACACAGCGCTTTTAACAATTATGGACTGTTTCAAAGCAGCTTTACAGTGATAACAGGAGATTACAGTAACAGAGATTGTTAAGGCTTTACAGCAGCTCTAGGTTAAAGTTATTGTCCAGCTAAAGTTAGTTTTGATTGATTCACTTCCGTTGTAAAGATCATGAGTTATTAACTCAGGGGCCGCTAACACACACCGTTCTCACAGAAACCAGAAAACCCTTAATGCGCTCCAGCCGCTCATCCGCACGACAGCAGTGTTTGGAGCTCGAGAATGCAAACTTTGAAACAGGTTCCAAGGTGCAGGCGGTGAAAAATGTAGAAAAACGTTATCATCTCCTCGTAAACTTGTTAAACACGAGTCTGTGAGTGTGAAAACGCTGACGGCGTGCACATGCGTACTACGTGTCTAGTTTATAGTGTTTGAATATGCGCATGTGTGTAGTTTTTCTTTAAAAATTGACCTCAATAAATTACTTGTCTTGCCTTAAAGCAACAACATGGAACTTTTCCTCTGCGGTCGCCCTACAGGTTGGAAGCGGAATTGTCCATTACCGCTGTCGTAAAATGATTTACGGTTACTGTATATGAAGCATGCAGATTTTTTTTCATATGGGCAATGATAATATTATTAATCTTCCCCCTTTCATAATTTATACATGTTTAGTAGACTAAACATTTTAACTCAAACATTTGAATTTTGCATGTCGATTGCAATGCTCAAATCTGAACGAGAATGATAGCGATAGCATCCTAACCATCTAAAACTACCATGTTAGGGTTTACTAGCTACCAGATTGATAATTCGCTCATCTACTAGCTGATTCATGAAGATAAATAAATGGAGGACCAGATAGTTTCCGTAACGTAGCCAGGCAGACAACCGATTAGAAAAACTAAAGATAGTATGCAAGCAATTTACAGTTACTTACTAGTTCAACAGCATGACGGCCAAGTCAGCATCAGTCTGGTAACTCTCCTCCTCCATAAGCTAACGCCAGCGAGCAAACGCTCGACCAATATTGATCCTCGTCCTGCCTTTCAGTTTATCACTCTCCCTTTTCCTCTTCCGACTCTACTCCGACAAAACCTTGGACTTCTTACGTTTCGCTGCTGCTTCAGCCATGACGAAAACAGACGTACGAAAACAAACGCGCTGGTTGGTCACATTTGAGGAAGTGGTGGGCAAAGTGACGTATGCCGTAAAGCAGTCGAATTTTGTAGTTCTTTTTGAGCGCTGGTTACTACCCGCACCCCGAAGTTACATAGTGCCAGTAAAAGCGATACAGACCCCGTCAGGCTCTGGCAGACGTCTCATTCAACCTATTGTAAGTCGATGTACTATCACAAGGGTCTTGGAAATATATTATGAAGGTTGAAAAGTTACATGTTGTTACTTTAAATTCATAATACAGATTTTTTGTCTTTTCCGCGTAACCATGTGAACTGGACTCATTTTGACAGCGTTTTATTAGTACTGAGGTAAAGGGAAGGAGGTCTTCACAGGGGAGAGACTAGTGACACTTCAGGACTGCACTGTCGTCGCATCCAGGCACAGGTCCTTCATCAGATCTGGAGTGTGTGTGTGTGAGTGTGTCCAGGCGCAGGTCCTTCATCAGATCTGGAGTGTACGTGTGTGTGAGTGTGTCCAGGTGCAGGTTCTTCATCAGATCTGGATACGGCCTGGATCCGGCAGACTGCGGGTAAACCTCGGGATAAAAACGGAGAGCCTAATATTAGCGTAGACGCCATTCTTCTTATGATGTAACGAGTACATCAGGATTTATGGGAAGTGTTCCCGGTTCCGGCTGACCTGATCTATGCAGCCTAACATTGAATTATAGAAGTCTATAGTGTGTTATGTGTATGCTAGGTCAGAGAGATGTGTTTTTAGTCTAGCTTTGAACTGACAGAGTGTGTCTGCTTCCCGGACAATGTTAGGAAGACTGTTCCAGAGTTTTGGTGCTAAATAGGAGAAGGATCTACCGCCAGCAGTCGATTTTGATATTCTAGGTATTATCAACTGGCGGGAATTTTGATCGCAATAGACGTGAAGGACTATAATGCGTTAAGAGCTCGCTCAAGCACTGCGGAGCTAAACCATTTAGTGCTTTGTAAGTAATCAGCAATATTTTAAAATGTATACGATGTTTAATAGAGAGCCAGTGCAGTGTTGACAGAACCGGGCTAATATGGTCATACTTCCTGGTTCTGGTAAGAACTCGAGCTGCTGCTTTTTGGACCAGCTGTAGTTTGTTTATTAAGCATGCAGGGCAACCACCCAGTAGAGCAGGGATAGGCAACTCCGGTCCTGGAGGGCCACTGTCCTGCAGAGTTTAGCTTCAGCACTGATAAAAACTCACGTGCCTGTATCTATCTAGTAATCCTGAAAACATTGATTGCCTTGTTCAGGTGTGTTTAATTAGGGTTGGAGCTAAACTCTGCAGGACAGTGGCTCTTCAGGACCGGAGTTGCCTATCCCTGCAGTAGAGCATTACAATAATCTAGCCTTGAGGTCATGAACGCATGAACTAATTTTTCCGCATTTGTCAATGAGAGCATATGACCTAATTTAGATATATTTTTAAGATGGAAGAATGGGTTTTTACAGATACTAGACACGTGACTTTCAAATGAAAGATTGGTATCAAAGAGCACACCCAGGTTCCTAACCGACGACGAAGACTTGACAGAGCAGCCATCAAGTGTTAGACAGTATTCTAGGTTATTATGTGAGGAAGTTTTTTGTCCAATAATTAGAATCTCTGTTTTTTCAGAATTTAGTAGTAGGAAATTACTAGGCATCAAGTTTTTATATCAGCTATGCATTCCGTTAGTTTTGTGAATTGGTAAGTTTCGTCAGGGTTTGAAGAAATATAGAGCTGAGTATCATCAGCATAACAGTGGAAGCTAATGCCATGCTTCCTAATGATATCTCCTAAGGGTAGCATGTACAGAGTGAACAGCAACGGTCCTAGTACTGAGCCTTGTGGTACGCCATACTGAACTTGTGATCGATGAGACATCTCTTCATTTACTTCTACAAACTGATAACGGTCAGATAAGTATGATTTGAACCATGCTAATGCAATTCCACTAATTCTAACATCATTTTCAAGTCCATTTAAAAGAATGTTGTGGTCGCTAGTGTCTAATGCAGCACTAAGATCGAGTAGGGTAAGTGTACCATTTAAGCCCACTTTCAACTCTGAAGTAAAAAAAAAAAAAAAGAGAAAATAATATTTTATGCTGCTCATTATTTTAACCAATCAAGTGATTTGTTACTTCCCTGGCATTTTTTATTGCTTACCAATCACATTTGTCTATGTTGAGTTAGCCCCACCCATGTGCTGTCTCAGGGGACTCACACTGTCACCCCAAAACTGGTGTTTCGGGACCCTTCAGAAATCAACACATTTCTGCAATCTTCAGCCATTTCTTTGGTAACTACATTTATATTATGTCAAATAAGAGATAAATGTATTGTTTTGTGTATGAACAAATAGTACTTTATAATTTTATATAATTTTCCTTTAAATGGAAAGATGAGTTTTATTAGCTTGCGTTCAAAGCTAACCTCGGTCAAACCATTAGCCTTACAGAAAGGCTAGACTGCCAAAGAATTAAGCATGTGAACTGCAAACAATAAATGTTTTGTGATTCATTTTACATTAATTTACAAATATATACATCATAAATTGTTTTGTAGAGAAGATTATTTTCATAAATTAACTTTTTTTTTAAATGGGCTTAAATGGTAAATGTAAGCTCCATGCATGTTTTTGCTAAATCTTTAAAGGAAAATAGGATACCGCCTTTTCTAGTGTCTTTGACAGAAAAGGTAGATTCGAGATCGGCCTGTAATTGACTAATTCTGTACGATAAAGTTGCGTTATTTTAACAAGCGGTTTAATCATAGCCAGCTTAAACGTTTTTGGTACGTATCCTAATGACAAAGACAAATTCTGGAAGCATCTCTTTCAGTAGCTTAGCCAGTATAGGGCAGTGGTCTGCAACCTGCGCCCGCGCCACACATTATTCTGATAGCGGCTGGTTCTGAAGTAGATCTGTCATGACAGCAACAGTTACTCACAATCACTTCGTCTTTAGTGATTTTGCCTTCAAAATAAAAGTACGAGAACGTTTTTGCTGCAATGTTTTATTTTGAGATGAATTGAGAGCTTTTTAATTAGAAAAGTTCTGAAAGACATTCAGAAGAGTCAAGTCAAGTCAAGTCAAGTTTATTTGTATAGCGCTTTTCACAATACAGATTGCATCAAAGCAGCTTCACAGTATTAAATTAAAATAATACAACAAAGTTTGTTGCAAGAGGAATTTATTGATTGATAAAATTAAATTAAATATCCCCAAAATATCCCCAACTGAGCAAGCCAAAGGCAACAGTGGCAAGGAACCGAAAAACTCCATCAAGTGACCTAATGGTGTCCTAAAACTCCATCAGGTGCCTTAATGGAGAAAAAAAAACCTTGGGAGAACCCAGGCTCAGTCGGGGGCCAGTTCTCCTCTGGCATTGGATAGAGGCCGGATTGTAGTTTGAACTGTAGGATTATATGAATGCCTGGCTGAAGAGATGCGACTTTAATCTAGTTTTAAACTGGGAGAGCGAGTCTGAGCAACGAACAGTATCAGGAAGACTATTCCAGAGTTTTGGAGCCAAATGTGAAAATGCTCTCCCTCCTTTGGTGGTTCTGGATATCCTAGGTATGACCAAAAGCTTTGAATTTAGTGATCTTAAAGAGCGCGATGGATTATAGGGCGATAGAAGATCCGTTAAATAGACTGGAGCTAAGCCGTTTAGGGCTTTATAAGTCAGTAGCAATACCTTGTAATTAATACGGAACTTTATAGGTAACCAATGCAGTGATGATAAAATCGGTGTTATATGATCATATTTTCTTGATCTCGTAAGAACTCTAGCGGCGGCATTTTGGACTAACTGTAGCTTGTTTATTGAGGATGCAGGACAACCAGCTAATAAAGCATTACAGTAATCCAGTCTCGAGGTCATGAATGCATGAACTAACTTTTCTGCATCAGAAACTGATAGCATATTACGTAGCTTAGCAATGTTTCTAAGGTGGAAAAAGGCTGTTTTTGTAACATATGAAATATGATTTTCAAAAGACAGGTTACAATCGAGTATAACACCCAGGTCTTTTACTGTAGAGGATAAAGTAACAGGACATCCTATGATGTTAAAGTTGTATTGTGCGAGGTTTTGTGGGCGGTTTTTTGAACCGATAAGTATTACCTCTGTCTTGTCTGGATTTAATAAAAGAAAATTACGCGTCATCCAATCTTTTATATCTTTAACACACTCTGTCAATTTGGAAAATGTAGCGTTTTCATCCGGCCGTGATGAAATATATATTTGAGTGTCATCAGCATAACAATGGAAACTAATTCCATGTTTCCTTATAATATTTCCAAGTGGCATCATATATATTGAAAATATCAGAGGGCCTAATAGACTAGGCAGAATTTCTGAAAATGTGCTTATTTAAAGTGCTGGAGGCATTTTGTGATTATTTATATTGTACAACATTTCTAGGGGTATTAAGGGGTGCTGAATCCAAATCTGCTGTATATGAAGCTCAAAAATGTCCCAAAATGCCTAAAAATTGAGAAATTCAAAATGGCCGCCACCAGGCTTAAATCTATTTTTCAGTATATCTTTTTGACTAAACAAGGTTCAAACATGAAATAAATGTGCTTTTGTAAGTTTTCCTACATGGGCAATTCAATGCCATATTCAGATTTGAGATGTAATGTGAAGAAACTGCTTAGATATTGCAAAAATAGTTGTTTTTAACTATGAACTATTATTAACTAATTAATAATTAAGTTATTATTATTAATATTATCAGGCTACTTTTACTTAGTTTGTATTTTGTTTTGAGGTCAAATGTGTCAAATGTGCTGTAATGCACTCCCCCACCTTTGCCCTCCCCAATATCACCCCACCCCTCCCCCGAGCTTAGCCTTTCTCACACTTCTCAGAACGGCTGATCGGAAACATAAGACAGCTAACAGGTAAAGTCATTTCCAGTGTATATTTTCATAATGTGACATGTTTTCATAAACATCCCAAGGGGATCAATAACGTTTCTATCTATATATCTATCTATGTAGTTTAAATAATTGCAGTATATATTTTAGCATTTTTAGCCTATTAGTGCGATTAGCTAGATGACATCAAAGTCAGTAAACTTAACACACTTGCTTTTACACTGACTGATTGGAGGAAAAACTTTAAATTTATTTCATTTAAAGGTGCTCTAAGTGATGTTTGGGTGACGTCACTTCTTGTTGACGCTTAAAGTATTGTCAAACAAAACGGAGGCTAGCTAGACCCTCCCTCCTCCTCATCCGCACACTAACTCCCCAAACCCCACCCCAAATCCTTCTTGTCGGTTATTGGCTGGAACAGTTTGTTGTGTTTCGTGGTGTGGGTTAGCCCAGTTTGTTTTTGTTGCTGTTTGTGGAGCCTGTGGTGTCTGCAGAGACCACGTTTTTTTACAGTGTGTTCAGGGGACAGGTAGCTACGGATAGTGAGGAGATGTTTGCTGTATGTGACAAAAAATGTTTTGGCCTAAAAAACGCGTGACATCGCTTAGAGCACCTTTAATTTATTTAAATGTAAATCTCGTTGGGTATTGTTCTACTTGAACCATTCAATCCCTTTTAGTAATCCTTCATGATTTATTTATTTTTTTTCTATTGAAAGGCTTCCCACGGCCCACCTACAATACCTCCGTGGCCCAAGTTACCAATAGATACCAAACGAAGTTCATCTGCATCCACCCCAACTCTGCAAAATGTTACTCTAAGGAGCAAAATACCTCCAATAGATTGGAAGCAGTGTATCTTTTGCCAACAAGATCAGAAAAATAAACTACATCTCATACAAGAAATTAAATTTCTCCACAAACGGCAACAAAAACAAACTGGGCTCACCCGCACCATGAAAAATAACAAACTGTTCCAGCCAATAACCGACAAGAAGGATTTGGGGTGGGGTTTGGGGAGTTAGTGTGCGGATGAGGAGGAGGGAGGGTCTAGCTAGTCGGTATTATCCATGGCATTATCGCTGTATTTTTTTTTTTTAAACAGCGCGATGGTGTGTTATGTAATACACGGCTGTTCTAACAACAGCAATAAGAACCCCGGAGTTAGTTTTTATGCGATACTGACTGTCAGAAAACGTGAAGGGAAGGAAACAGAGGAGTTGAGCCAGCGCAGGAGAGACTTGTGGCTAGCTAGGATAAATATAGGCTAAACTTTCAGCTAACTCCCCACAGCAAAGTCTGTTCCCATCATTTTACCACATGTTAGGGGGGATTGGGGGGATGTAAAAAAAATATATATTGCATGACAATAAGTGTATTGTGATTGTCAAAACATTTTAGTAACTAAACTGAATTTTTTTAGGTTTAGTGACAACATGTTGCAATGTTTACATGGTACAATTTCTGGTAAGCTAACGTTACGCTTTTTTTATTATTTCAATTCAATTCAATTATTGTGATTTGATTTAATATTGACTCATTTGGATAAATATTAGGTAGGCTACATAAGATAGGCGTTAATTTTTCTCAAGAAAAAAACAACTCACCTAATGCTGTAAACATACAGAGAGAGATATAATGCGTTTTTTTTTTTATTATAATAACAACTTTATTTAATGATATAAGTAAAAATATAATAAATATGTAATATAGTACACATACTTAGCTAAATACTCTCTATAGCTCTTTTTTTCTAGCCAACTAACGTGCTATAGCCTATATTATGGTCATCAAATGGCTTTCCTGAGGTAAATGTTATGTGACATAATTGTTCTCCAACTGTTTTATTGACCCCTTTGTTTGATTGATTGGTCGATATTATGAATGAGGAATATACATTTCGGTAAGTTGTACTGAATCTTTCAGTGTTCATTCGTGTTTATTTACTAGCTAGAGATGATCGGTTCACGGGCCGCTAGGGATCTGTCGCGTCACATTTACAAGCGCCAAAACTGTGTTTATTGTTTGAATTTCGTAATAAAAGTGACAGAATCTGAGAGCTGAGATTTTTTTTATTATCATAAGTCTCCGTGTCCTCTTTGCTTCGCGATTTTTCTGTGCGTGAGAAAATCTATGTGGGGCGTGAGAGCGTGTGAAAAGTGTCAATTGCGTGTGTCTCACGGTGAATGCGTGAGAGTTGGCAGCATAAGTTACGGCTGGCAATAAGGACGGATCTTTCTTTACTTAAGACTATTGGGTCTATTTGATATGGGTCCACACCAATCAAGCTTATCTTCTCTTGATACCGAAGAGATGAAGCCATTAGGCTACTGCTCCCCTCAACTCAAATCTGCGTGCGGCTATGGGCAGGACAGATGTCATGTCAACAATATGGCCGCGGTTAGCTACTTCCGGTGTTTGCGATTAAGGCCTATACTTTAAGCGTCAACAAGAAGTGACATCACCCAAACATCACTTAGAGCACCTTTAAATGAAATAAATTTAAAGTTTTTCCTCCAATCAGTCAGTGTAAAAGCAAGTGTGTTAAGTTTACTGACTTTGATGTCATCTAGCTAATCGCACTAATAGGCTTCTTTTAGTGATCAAAAATGCTAAAATATATACTGCAATTATTTAAACTACATAGATAGATAGATAGATAGATATATAGATAGAAACGTTATTGATCCCCTTGGGATGTTTATGAAAACATGTCACATTATGAAAATATACACTGGACATGACTTTACCTGTTAGCTGTCTTATGTTTCCGATCAGCCGTTCTGAGAAGTGTGAGAAAGGCTAAGCTCGGGGGAGGGGTGGGGTGATATTGGGGAGGGCAAAGGTGGGGGAGTGCATTACAGCACATTTGACACATTTGACCTCAAAACAAAATAAAAACTAAGTAAAAGTAGCCTGATAATATTAATAATAATAACTTAATTATTAATTAGTTAATAATAGTTCATAGTTAAAAACAACTATTTTTGCAATATCTAAGCAGTTTCTTCACATTACATCTCAAATCTGAATATGGCATTGAATTACCCAAGTAGGAAAACTTACAAAAGCACATTTATTTCATGTTTGAACCTTGTTTACTCAAAAAGATATACTGAAAAATAGATTTAAGCCTGGTGGTGGCGGCCATTTTGAATTTCTCAATTTTGAGGCATTTTGGGACATTTTTTAGCTTCATATACAGCAGATTTGGATTCAGCACCCCTTAATACCCCTAGAAATGTTGTACAATATAAATAATCACAAAATGCCTTCGGGGTTCTGATTTTGTGAAAATTGACCCTGTCTATAATACAGATCCCTGCGGCACTCCATAGTTTACTGGAGTTATGATCGATTTTTCGCCATTTAAATAGACAAAATGGTAGCGGTCAGATAGGTATGATTTGAACCAGCTTAGTGCTTGTCCTTGAACACCAGTATAATTTTGTAGTCGATCTAAGAGTATTGTGTGATCTATAGTATCGAACGCAGCACTAAGATCAAGTAAAACTAGTATTGAGATACAGCCTTGGTCAGAAGCTAAAAGTAAATCATTTGTGATTTTAACGAGCGCAGTTTCAGTGCTATGATGCGGTCTGAATCCAGACTGAAACTTTTCATAGATATCATTTTGTTGCAAGAAAGATCCCAGTTGAGCGGACACCACTTTTTCTAATATTTTAGACATAAATGGAAGATTTGAAATGGGTCTATAATTTGCTAGATTATTATGATCTAATTGTGGTTTCTTAATGAGAGGTTTTATAACTGCCAGTTTAAATGTTCTTGGAACATGACCTAAAGATAAAGACGAGTTAATAATATTGAGGAGAGGCTCTTCCACTACAGGTAACACTTCTTTCAGTAGTTTAGTTGGTATAGGATCTAATAAACATGTTGTTGTTTTTGATGAAGTGATAAGTTTATTTAACTCTTTTTGTTCTATAGTTGTAAAGCACTGTAATTGTTCTTTCGGGGTGATAATTGAAGCTGAATTATAAGGCGCGATTGAAGATTGAACGTTTATAATTGTGGTTCTGATGCTTTCTATTTTCTCAGTGAAGAAGTTCATGAAATCATTACTACTGAACTGTAACGGGATATTTTGTTCGGGTGACGTCTGTTTATTTGTTAGTCTAGCCACGGTGTTAAATAGAAACCTTGGATTGTTTTGGTTGTTTTCTATTAGTTTGCGGAGGTGCTCAGCCCTGGCCGCTTTTAGGGCCTTTTTATAACGCGACATACTGTCTTTCCACGCGATTCTAAAGACCTCTAAATTAGTTTGTTTCCATTTACGCTCTAAAATACGGGTTTCTCTCTTTAAAACATGCGTAGTATTGTTATACCATGGTGCTTTATTTTTCTCTCTGACCTTTTTTAATTTAATAGGTGCAACCACATCCAATGTTCTAGAGAGAATGGTGCTCATAGTGCTAGTTAGTTCATCTAGTTCATCTGTTTGTTTGGGTTCAGGCAGCAGCTGAGACAGATTAGATAAGCAATTTGAGAAATGATCTATGGTGGATGGGAGGATTGTTCTGCCTGGTTGATAACGCGACGCCGCATGACATATTACAGCAGTACGTAATATGCAAGTTACCATGTAGTGATCAGTGACTTCATCACTTTGTGGAATGATATCTATATCGGTTGGATCGGTTCCATGTGATATAATTAAATCGAGTGTATGATTAAGACGATGAGTTGGTCCGGTGACGTTTTGCTTGACCCCAAATGAATTTAATAAATCTGTAAACGCAGCTTTGTGTGTGGATCACAAAAGAGTGTGTGGATCACATCATTGCAGATCAGACACACCGGCTTTACTCACACAACACTAGTTAGGATTAGGGCTGGTCCGAATACCATTTTTTGAGCTTCGAAGCTTCGGTAGTAATGAACATCGAATATTCGAAGCTTCGGAGAGAGGGTGCTGAACATATTCTTCTCTCTAATAAAGGCAGTATTCTCTATGTGTCGGTTTTTCCGTTTGCATTTTGATTATTTCGAGAACGTTTATCCAATCGACTTCACTGGGAGTGCAGTGTCGCATTTGGTGCAATATAGATGGACATGCGAGACGCGACACATTCAGAATTAATAAACTTTTAATAAACTACAGAACAGCGCGAGCGGGAAGCGGCGCGCCTCACGCTCCGATAACGGACACTGCACTATTGATATAAAACGCACGCACACAGGTCTGTTAAATTAAGCAAAGTCTAATATTTTTCTGACTAACAAATTACTGACACAGTAGATTTAAATAAAGAAAAACGAAATTTAAATAAAGAAAAACGAAATTTAAATAAAGAATTTAATTTTGTATTTAAAACGAAATTTAAAATAAATAAAAAAACGAAATTTAAATAAAGAAAAACGAAATTTAAATAAAGAAAAAACGAAATTAATTTAAATTAAAAACGAGATTAATTTAGATTGATAATAACGGGTAAAAAGGCTAATACATTTTGTTTCTATTATTCTATTTTCCACAATGTCAAAGCAACGCAGCTTAACTCAAAACACAAGCTCAGGCATGCACTTTGGTCCTGGTCCATACAAACTCCACTGTTCTGCGCTCTATCGAGAGAACACTCCCATTGCTGGAACACTGGGGTCGGTTCTATTTCTAGCATGCACGCGTTTTCCGCGTGGCTCGAGCCGCGCCTGAGACGCGTGTCTCACGCAGGCAGTGTGCAAACTCCAACCTGTTAACATGGGAGCCGAATGCAGCTGAGACGCTCACGCCACGCAGCCAGTGTGTCGCCGGCCTTATTCAAGCGCGAATGAGAACCGTTTCGCGGGGGATCCCAGGTGTGCCAAAAAAAAAAAAAAACACAACTGAATATTCAAATGTCAAATTTTCAAATCGAATACCAACCCACCGAACGAATATTCGAATATTCGGGTCCAGCCCTAGTTAGCATGAACACATAGTTGTCTTCATCTTCTTTGTATGCTCTTTTTTCGCTGTCATCTTTACTCTTTAGACTCTTTGGTAGTGCCATTCTCTCACCAGCTTAGATGTTAGCATCTCTCTGCACACGCCGGAATAGCGTAACTTTCCTCCAGCAAGCAAACAATTAAAAATAATGCAGTTTAGTACGTGAGGATTTAGTACGTTTAGTACGTGAGGAGTGTAAAAGTAGGCTACGTCTAATAAGTATTACAGTAAGTTAGGCTCCATTGTGTAACAAGCAAATATGGAAAGAGGAAATAAAACATATAAGAGCACGACTCAAACATGACATTAATAATTCAAGTCCTCTTTTATTTTTTGAGTTATTTTCACCCATCCCGCATCTCCCACGTGTGTGTGTTAGCCAGGCGGGATGTGTTGCAAGTTGGTGAATGAAGACACTTGCCAGGTTACGTGTCACTACTGCTTTATTCATGTATCCAGTGTAAAACACAAGTGTGGCTTTTGGTTAATGACTGTCCTACTACAGGATTAAAGAGTAACAGCTCAGTGCCATCACACAACACACTAACAGTCTGTCACAGGCAACTGTAGTTCCACTTTTCATCTATTCATTTCTTAAATTATCCTTTGACTATGTTATCCAGTGGCCAGACTTACTCACCGACCCCTGGTGTAGTGTCTAACACACATGTCGTCGATTTAGATGATTTAACGAGTTTAGTAAGTTCTTCCTCTCCTATAGCAGTGACTGAATGAATGGAAGTTTTCCTCAGGGTTAGGGTTTTTCCTCAGGGAGACTACACTACACTGCCTGATGCGATACTGTAGTAGACGGTTGCATAGTTATCATTTTCTCCCTGATATTATCTATCTTTTATCAACAGAGAAAACACGGAAAGTTACGTCAGTGGCGGGGATTTTATTATGGTTTATTGTGAAACCAGTAACCATTTCATCCCTAACCCTAACTACACCACGGTCACATGACTTCGGCATCACCATCACTAAGCTTCCGGCAATCTCCCCGACAGCCTCCCATTTAGACACTCGCTAGCAACCGCCTTCCACAAGATATAGTTATAGTTCTATAACGTAGAATTAAAACGTGAACATATCTTGTTCGTGTGTTCAGTTCACCACAGATCTTCCAGCGTTGGACCGAAAGCCCATTGACTTCAGGACGATGGAACCGGAAGTGCTGGAATAACTGGTGTCCGGGATTAGCTTACAGTTAACGCCTCATCCCTGCAGTTTTGGTTCGGGTTTTAGTTCAGTGTGCAACTAGAGTAGTCAATGTTTGAAGGGGATCAAAACCTTTCATCAAAGTTCTACATGAATTTTGAATGATGAGGTGTAGAAAAGAGCACTAACCTTGAGCTAGTTCCAGGACCTGAGAAAGCTCTCAAGATGTTAATGTGTCTGCCAAAACATCAGTGTGAATGTTAGATAACAGAGCAGTTATAGTTGAGCTGTGTGTGTGTGTGTGTGTGTGTGTGTGTGTGTCATCGTCTGGCTTCTGGTCATGTGTTTTGAGGAGGCGTGGCTTTGGAGGGTGGGATCGTATGCGCTCAGTGCTAGCAGGCTAAAGTTAGCATTTCCCAGATCGCCTCTTGCACCTTTAAGATTTGTGACGATACTTTGAACCGGTGTTGCACTGGAACTGTCAGTGATAAATCATGTGAGTGTAAGTTAATACAATATGGCTGTCATAAGAATAATTCATAAGAATCACATGCTTTATTAAAAACGAATGTGCGTATACAGTTGTTATCAAACTTATTCATCCCCAAGGCTGCAGAAGTTATTAAAATTAGCATTTTCAGTTGAATTTGGGGAGACATTTGTTGTGTTGAACTATTTCAATTACTTTTGATTGATTTGTTCATTGCAAACATGTTGGTTAGGGTTAGCTAACTCAACGTGCTAATACATGTAGCTGATGAACCTGATCTGCAGTGGGAGTGAGTAATGTTAATAAAACTCAAACACCAGTGCTCTTACTCCTCAGTGACAGCAACTCAAACACCAGTGATCTTACTCCTCAGTGACAGCGACTCAAACACCAGTGATCTTACTCCTCAGTGACAGCGACTCAAACACCAGTGATCTTACTCCTCAGTGACAGCGATTCAAACACCAGTGATCTTACTCCTCAATGACAGCGACTCAAACACCAGTGATCTTAGTCCTCAGTGACAGCGACTCAAACACCAGTGATCTTACTCCTCAGTGACAGCGACTCAAACACCAGTGATCTTACTCCTCAGTGACAGCGACTCAAACACCAGTGCTCTTACTCCTCAATGACAGCGACTCAAACACCAGTGATCTTACTCCTCAGTGACTCAAACACCAGTGCTCTTACTCCTCAATGACAGTGACTCAAACACCAGTGATCTCACTCCTCAGTGACAGTGACTCAAACACCAGTGATCTTACTCCTCAGTGACAGTGACTCAAACACCAGTGCTCTTACTCCTCAGTGACAGCGACTCAAACACCAGTGATCTTACTCCTCAGTGACAGCGACTCAAACACCAGTGATCTTACTCCTCAGTGACAGCGACTCAAAACACCAGTGATCTTACTCCTCAGTGACAGCGACTCAAACACCAATGATCTTACTCCTCAGTGACAGCGACTCAAACACCAGTGATCTTACTCCTCAGTGACAGCGACTCATCTTACTCCTCAGTGACAGCGACTCAAACACCAATGATCTTACTCCTCAGTGACAGCGACTCAAACACCAGTGCTCTTACTCCTCAGTGACAGTGACTCAAACACCAGTGATCTTACTCCTCAGTGATAGTGACTCAAACACCAGTGATCTTACTCCTCAATGACAGCGACTCAAACAGACTCAAACACCAGTGATCTTACTCCTCAGTGACAGCGACTCAAACAGACTCAAACACCAGTGATCTTACTCCTCAGTGACAGTGACTCAAACACCAGTGATCTTACTCCTCAGTGACAGCGACTCAAACAGACTCAAACACCAGTGATCTTACTCCTCAGTGACAGCGACTCAAACACCAGTGATCTTACTCCTCAGTGACAGCGACTCAAACACCAGTGATCTTACTCCTCAGTGACAGCGACTCAAACACCAGTGCTCTTACTCCTCAGTGACAGTGACTCAAACACCAGTGATCTTACTCCTCAGTGACAGTGACTCAAACACCAGTGATCTTACTCCTCAATGACAGTGACTCTGCTCTGTCTACTAAACCTGTGATCACAGGAACACTCAGATGTGTGTTCTGGTCCAGAGAGAGCCGTCGTCATGAAGAGATATGAAACAGCTTCACTAACAGTCTTTTCAACATTACAGCATCATTATTTCTGTCTTACAATCACTCAGATTATCACAGAAGTGCTGGGAGAAAAGATTATGGTTCAGATATAAACACTGATATCTACAGTAGAGATCACAATAGAGTAAGTCCTTGAATTAATTGAAGTCATTGAATCATTCATTCTAACCAAAGTTTGCATCAATTAATATTTTGTCAGAAGCTCTAGTAACTGTTATGTTGTTTAGTTCTGTTCAGAATTCTGCAGAATCGTAATCTCTAATTTAAACACAACAGTCGTGATTATCGTGCAGCTCTAGAGGAGGACAATGATGATCTCAGGGACTTATTATGTGCTTTATTTAATGTTAAAATCATTCATTATTAGTTTGAATATAGTTTAGCCGTACTATAATAGTGTATAATTCTCCTCAGACCTTGAGAAAGTAAAGTACACAGAACTGATCTAACCAGTGTATTCACTCACTCAGCTTGTGTTTTTAATAATGTTAAAATGTTGTCATTTATAAATTTGACTATTTATCGATTTGGTTGCGAGTGCGATTTCATAGAGACTCCGCCCACAGGCTCTTCTGATTGGCTGTGTTTGGTCTGTGGCGTGGCATCTGGTTGTAATACTCTTGTATAATAGTATTAGTATTCCTGCACTTGGAGATGTTTTTGTCCGTGTAAGGAGACCCATATTTCCATCAGATATCGATTGGTTATGAGCATCTCAGGGCTCTTGAGACACGAGAGATGAATCTAGTGGGAAATGATATCGGAGATATCGACGGGTAGTTTGTGTCCAGGCTCAATATTTTGACATGATGTGATCCGGACAGAGACGAGGAGCAAATGGAGTTGAATCTCTTCCACGTCCAGCTCATAAAGGACAGATGGCTCTTGGTTCTTTGCTTTCAATCTCAGTCTCACACACACACACACACACACACACACACACACACACACAGAGCTTATCCAGGACGGCCCAGTGCTGCACAGAGACTCTTTTCACAGTGAAGCAGCAGCTGCAGTGAAGAAGCAACACACTGAGATCCACCAATATAATGGTAAGAGAGAAAAACAGCGCAATCAGAGGAAGAGCCTGAGGCTGGTGAGGGGCAGGGCATAAGGCAGGTGAGGGGCGGAGCTTGTGAAGAGAGAGGGGCCTGAGGTTGTTGAGGGGTGGGGCGGGGTTGTGAAGAGGGAGGGTCCTGAGGTTGGTGAGGGGCGGGGTTGTGAAGAGGGAAGGGCATGAGGTTGGTGAGGGGTGGGGCTTGTGAAGAGGGAGGGGCCTGAGGCTGGTGAGGGGCGGGGCTTGTGAAGAGGGAGGGGTGTGTCACTAACAGTGGAGGTCAGGGCCAGATGCTCTCCAAGCAAAAGAGTGTTTCTCAGGAAACGACACTGGGTAGCATAGTAGTCGCCATTGTGTGTATGTGTGTGAGACACTGTGTGTGTGTGTGTGTGTGTGTCACTGCATTGCAGGGGTCTATGGGACTTTAATGACTCACATTCACTCTTCTTATCCGGCTCCAGGCCTAATGGCTTTTCTGTGAACACGCATGTTGTAATGAACTGACATGTTGTGAACTGACGTGTAAGACTATAAACATGTTAACACTTTAACTTTAAATAACTTATAGCAAGATTCTCTTCAAACTTTTCTATCTGCAGGTTACATCATTATGTCAGTCTTAATAAGTGAGTTGTTGAATTATTCACTGGAGCGCTTCATCGAGGAGTGAAACAGCTCGTGCTGAGGGCAGTTCTCCGGCTCTTCCGGCACTGGGAGTGTGTTTAGGATTATGTTAATTCCTTTGTGTGTAAAGCACTCTGGATTACCATAGTGTATGAAATGTGCTGTATAAATAAACTTTCCTTGCCTTGTGTGTTTGGAGACGTTGCAGAAAACAAGCAGTCAAATGTTGTGATTAAATGTCGTTTAGGGTAAAAACTCTGATTATATGGTAGAGACTTCTTAACCTTTATCATGTCTCACTTCATCTAGTTTATTGTTTATAAATTTTTCAGGCATAGGTTCTTCGGTGAGTTGATATTGTATGTTCTTTCATAGTTTCCTCATTGTAAAACATTAGCTGAGAATGTAACATTAAAGGCACAGTGAGTTTCGCAGCTTGAGGTGGATTAGCTTGAGGACGGCGTGAGTGAGTGTGGAATCATGGGAATTGTCATCTTCAGCTCCACTGAGAGCAATCCCACGGGACTGAGGCAGATATCATGTTCACGGATGAGCTAATGTACTCGTTTTATTAACGTTATCACCTTGCTGTTTGTATAATGCTCATATGCTGTGGTCGGTGCTGCCGCTCCTTTTGTTTTGTTGTTTATTTAGTTTACGATTAAAGTTACGTATAATGTTCGCCTGCTTCTTTCCTGCTTAAATTCACATTCATTTATTTAATTCGAATGAAACAGCCACAAGTGTTGGATTACTCCTCATACAGGTCAGTTTATTTGACCAGTTTAAGTTATAGGGTTTACACTGTAAGTAATCAAATGTAAAATAACACTGCATAGTCTTACTGTACACATTAAATATGGATGAATCCTTATTAAAGCTACTTAAGTCATTGAATCAGGAGAAGTGTGTGATCTTCTGTTGTTAGATTATCATTAACGACACAGACATCATCAGGTTTATTAGGCTGCCGTCACTTTAAGAGCTAATGCACGGATCTAATACACTGATACACACGTGTTTGTGAACGCTTACTTAAGACACGACCCACTGTGTGTACGTGGATACTCTCCAAAACACATTTTGATATTTTTGTGTGTACATGTTTAGGCTCGTATCCGAAGCCCATGTGCTCATCCGTGATCATCTCCGACTCGGAACACACACACACACACACACACACACACACACACACACAGCCCGATGCATCATTTTCCTGTTATCTCTGTAAAGCTGCTTTTAAACAGTCTGTATTAAATAAAGCTGACTTGACTTGACACACAGAACACCGCCTGGGGAAGAGCGTCTCTTTTGCTTTTAATAACTGTGTTTAATATCAAACCCGTCCCTCAGTTTAGCAGCAGCAGACCACACTCACAACACTCACTCATTCTGCTGTCCTGAACCGCTGTGACGCGGGACTGAACGCGGCTGGACTAACCCTAATGCTAACCCAGAGGCGTAATGATCGGTTTACCTCGATTATCTTGTTTTCATAATTGTTGGTAGACAAAATCGAAATTGAAAATCATTTCATTAAAGGTGCTGTAGGACATCTGGGAAAATGCTAACGTTAGCCTGATAGCAATGAAAGCGTACGTCCAAAGCCACGCCTCCTGAGAGCATGAACCGCCCAGAAGAGCCGAGACAGCGGTCCTGCAGTACATCATGTGTCGTTCACCGCTGAGAAAGCTTCATAGCACAGCTAGTCACAGCACTACAGTTCCACACTTAGAAACGGAATTAGATGCAGCAAGTTTTCGGTTTGTTTAGCTAGCAAAACCTATCAGTGTATATTAATATGTACTGCATGCCAGGGGTTCCACGATGAGAGTCAGGTTTGCTCTGTCTGACAGCGTACGTGAACGCGCTGATGACGAATGGTGTGTGTGTGTGTGTGTGTGTGCAAACACACGCTGAGCGACAGGGAACACATGCTAGGACCATTCGGACTGAACGATACGATTGAACGAACATTCTATGGTCCTACGCCCTCCACAGACGTCATATATAAATACATTTAGACCGCTTAAAAGAGTGACTGCTATCAGGATATGAGGACAACATCTGATAGACATCTTTAACATACATTCTAAATCATTACATCTTAAAGACATCTTCTAAACGTCTATTTGACATCTGACAGGAAACGTCCTATAGACGTATTGCAGATAAGCAAACACTCTAAAAAATACGTCTTCCAGATGTAAACACGCACATCAAATATTTTGTGGTATATGGGTATGGCCTTTCCTAGCTTTATAACTGTGTTTTGCTGATACCTCTGTTTGTGGATCCTCAGGACACAGCCTTTGATTCTTGGAAAATATTTTTCAATATTCATGCAAACTATAGCGTCAGGGAGAAGTTAACATCACAGTTGATATCAGTTTGGTAAGGCGCTCGCTCCAGTGTTTGCTCCTCTGAGACGTGATGTGATGGGTTTGTTGCCCGATGATGCCGTTATGCTGAAGCCAGTCTGTCGTCTACACGCTTGAGTGAGTGAGGCTTCAGCGCACGATCATGTGTGACTGTAGATGAAGCGTCCGAGGACAGCTCTGAGCATGCGTTCACTGAGGAAAACACGCACTGTAAATATCATGCGTGTCTAAAAATAGTCATGCCTCATTTCATTTATCCTTGTTTATTTGATGGGATTTAGTGTGTGATATATGACTGTGTGTGTGTGTGTGTGTGTGTGTGTGTGACCTATTTAAATGATTCTTCTGCCCAGTGCATGTATAGTGTGTGAATGTGTGCAGATCTGATATTGCACATTAAAATAGCTGTGTAATGTCAACACAGAGTGTGTGTGTGTGTGTGTGTGTGTGTGTGTGTGTGTGTGTGTACTAAGTGTGTGTTGTTACAAAAGCAAGAACTGTGTTTAGGTTGAAGGTCTCAGAATATGATTGTGTGGAATTTACACAAACACATATAGTCTACAATCTCAAGCCATCCTTTAACAGACATCATCATTTACTGTGAAACTGCACGATTAACTGTTAAAAGACGGCGATCTGGACTCACACAACAGTGATCTTACTCCTCAGTGACAGCGACTCAAACACCAGTGCTCTTACTCCTCAATGACAGCGACTCAAACACCAGTGCTCTTACTCCTCAATGACAGCGACTCAAACACCAGTGATCTTACTCCTCAATGACAGTGACTCAAACACCAGTGATCTTACTCCTCAGTGACAGCGACTCAAACACCAGTGATCTTACTCCTCAGTGACAGCGACTCAAACACCAGTGCTCTTACTCCTCAGTGACAGCGACTCAAACACCAGTGCTCTTACTCCTCAGTGACAGTGACTCAAACACCAGTGATCTTAATCATCAGTGACAGTGACTCAAACACCAGTGCTCTTACTCCTCAGTGACAGCGACTCAAACACCAGTGCTCTTACTCCTCAGTGACAGTGACTCAAACACCAGTGCTCTTACTCCTCAGTGACAGCGACTCAAACACCAGTGCTCTTACTCCTCAGTGACAGCGACTCAAACACCAGTGCTCTTACTCCTCAGTGACAGTGACTCAAACACCAGTGATCTTACTCCCCAGTGACAGCAACTCAAACACCAGTGATCTTACTCCTCAGTGACAGTGACTCAAACACCAGTGCTCTTACTCCTCAGTGACAGCGACTCAAACAGACTCAAACACCAGTGATCTTACTCCTCAGTGACTCAAACACCAGTGCTCTTACTCCTCAGTGACAGCGACTCAAACACCAGTGCTCTTACTCCTCAGTGACAGCGACTCAAACACCAGTGATCTTACTCCTCAATGACAGCGACTCAAACACCAGTGATCTTACTCCTCAATGACAGCGACTCAAACACCAGTGATCTTACTCCTCAGTGACAGCGACTCAAACACCAGTGATCTTACTCCTCAGTGACAGCGACTCAAACACCAGTGCTCTTACTCCTCAATGACAGCGACTCAAACACCAGTGCTCTTACTCCTCAGTGACAGCGACTCAAACACCAGTGATCTTACTCCTCAGTGACAGCGACTCAAACACCAGTGATCTTACTCCTCAGTGACAGCGACTCAAACACCAGTGATCTTACTCCTCAATGACAGCAACTCAAACACCAGTGATCTTACTCCTCAATGACAGCAACTCAAACACCAGTGATCTTACTCCTCAGTGACAGCGACTCAAACACCAGTGATCTTACTCCTCAATGACAGCGACTCAACACCACTGATCTTAGTCCTCAGTGACAGCGACTCTGCTCTGTCTACTAAACCTGTGATCACAGGAACATTCAGATGTGTGTTCTGATCCAGAGAGAGCCGTCGTCATGAAGAGATATGAAACAGCTTCACTAACAGTCTTTTCAACATCACAGCATCATTATTTCTGTCTTACAATCACTCAGATTATCACAGAAGTGCTGGGAGAAAAGACTATAGTTCAGATATAAACATTGATGTCTACGGTAGAGATCAAAATAGAGCAAATCAGCTTTTAAAAGTAACAACGCTTCAAATAAAGATTGTATTGATTACATCGTTACACCAGTAGGTGGCGACTACAAGTGACTGGTAAAATATGTGCTTGACATTGAATCATTAATTCAAGAGATTCTTTCAGAAACGCTGAAAATAGTGACGTTTTTGAGTCACTGAATCATTCGTTAAACCCGATAAAAATAATAATTCAGATTAATTCTGCATCAGTTGTCAGAACCTCTAGTAAATTACATGTCATTATGTTTAGTTGTCTGTTCAGAATCGTGATCTTTTAAAAAAAAAAGTGATTCTCAAGTTCTCCAGAATCGTGCAGCTGTAATTTACAGTGGAGCACTGCTGTAATAGTGTAGTAGTAGTAGTAGTCTTTCACTTCTCATCATGTGTGTTCATGTTCACATTAGCATCTCTCTCTGCGCTGAAACGAAGCTTGTGCTCCACATTCCAGGAAAGAGATCAAAGGAAGACTTTTCTTAATAAATCATCATTTAGTTCTACCATTCTATCATTAAACAAGCTGTGTATGTTGGAATTATTGATTTGTCCAAAAGTTTTTTTTGGGACATGCTAGCATGCTAGGTTGCTAAAATCAAGTAAATGTTGTAACAGTGTGTTCTCATTTTGACTGCACTAATGCAGGGGCGATGAATATCTGTGAAAGAGTGTGTGTGTGAGTGCGACAATGCGTGCGAGACTGCGTGTGTGTGAGTTTGAGACTGTGTGTGAGAGAGTGTGTGTGTGAGTGCGAGAATGCGTGCGAGACTGCGTGTGAGAGTGTGTGTGTGAGTGCGAGACTGCGTGCGAGATTGTGTGAGTGCGAGACTGTGTGTGAGAGAGTGTGTGTGAGTGCGAGAATGCATGCGAGACTGTGTGTGTGGGTGTGAGTGCGAGACTGTGTGCGAGAGTGTGTGAGTGCGAGACAGTGTGTGAGAGAGTGTGGGTGTGAGTGCGAGACTGCGTGCGAGACTGTGTGCGAGAGTGTGTGGGTGTGAGTGCGAGACTGAGTGCGAGACTGTGTGTGAGTGCGAGACTTTGTGTGAGAGTGCGTGTGTGTGTGAGTGTGTGTGTGAGTGTGATACTGCATGTGAGAGTGCGTGTGTGAGTGCGAGACTGCATCCGAGACTGTGTGCGAGAGTGTGTGGGTGTGAGTGCGAGACTGTGCGAGAGTGTGTGAGTGCGAGACTGTGTGTGAGAGAGTGTGTGTGTGAGTGCGAGAATGCGTGCGAGACTGTGTGTGTGTGAGTGCGAGACTGTGCGAGAGTGTGTGAGTGCGAGACTGCATGCGAGACTGTGTGCAAGAGTGTGTGGGTGTGAGTGCGAGACTGTGCGAGAGTGTGTGAGTGCGAGACTGTGTGTGAGAGAGTGTGTGTGTGAGTGCGAGAATGCGTGTGTGAGTGCGAGACTGTGCGAGAGTGTGTGAGTGCGAGACTGTGTGAGAGAGTGTGTGTGTGAGTGCGAGAATGCGTGCGAGACTGCGTGTGTGTGAGTGCGAGACTGCGTGCGAGAGTGTGTGAGTGCGAGACTGTGTGTGAGAGAGTGTGTGGGTGTGAGTGTGAGACTGCGTGCGACAGTGTGTGAGTGCGAGACTGTGTGTGAGAGAGTGTGTGTGTGAGTGCGAGACTGCGTGCGAGACTGTGTGCGAGAGTGTGTGGGTGTGAGTGCGAGACTGTGCGAGAGTATGTGAGTGCAAGACTGTGTGTGAGAGAGTGTGTGTGAGTGTGTGAGTGAGTGTGTGTGTGAGTGTGTGTGTGAGTGTGATACTGCATGTGAGAGTGCGTGACTGCATCCGAGACTGCGTGCGAGAGTGTGTGGGTGAGTGCGAGACTGTGCGAGAGTGTGTGAGTGCGAGACTGCGTGCGAGAGTGTGTGAGTGCGAGACTGTGTGTGAGAGAGTGTGTGTGTGAGTGCGAGACTTCGTGTGAGAGTGCGTGTGTGAGTGTGATACTGCATGTGAGAGTGTGTGTGTGAGTGTGAGTGTGTGTGTGAGTGTGATACTGCACGTGAGAGTGTGTGTGTGAGTGCGAGACTGCATCCGAGACTGTGTGCGAGAGTGTGTGGGTGTGAGTGCGAGACTGTGCGAGAGTGTGTGAGTGCGAGACTGTGTGTGAGAGAGTGTGTGTGTGAGTGCGAGAATGCGTGCGAGACTTCGTGTGAGAGTGCGTGTGTGAGTGTGATACTGCATGTGAGAGTGTGTGTGTGAGTGTGATACTGCATGTGAGAGTGCGTGTGTGAGTGCGAGACTGCATCCGAGACTGTGTGCGAGAGTGTGTGGGTGTGAGTGCGAGACTGTGCGAGAGTGTGTGAGTGCGAGACTGTGTGTGAGAGAGTGTGTGTGTGAGTGCGAGAATGCGTGCGAGACTGTGTGTGTGTGAGTGCGAGACTGCGTGCGAGAGTGTGTGAGTGTGAGACTGTGTGTGAGAGAGTGTGGGTGTGAGTGTGAGACTGCGTGCGAGAGTGTCTGCGTGCGAGACTGTGTGCGAGAGTGTGTGGGTGTGAGTGCGAGACTGCGTGCGAGAGTGTGTGAGTGTGAGACTGTGTGAGAGAGAGTGTGGGTGTGAGTGTGAGACTGCGTGCGAGAGTGTCTGCGTGCGAGACTGTGCGAGAGTGTGTGGGTGTGAGTGCGAGACTGTGTGAGAGTGTGTGAGTGCGAGACTGTGTGAGAGTGTGTGAGTGCGAGACTGCGTGCGAGAGTGTGTGGGTGAGTGCGAGACTGTGCGAGAGTGTGTGAGTGCGAGACTGCGTGCGAGAGTGTGTGAGTGCGAGACTGTGTGTGAGAGAGTGTGTGTGTGAGTGCGAGACTTCGTGTGAGAGTGCGTGTGTGAGTGTGATACTGCATGTGAGAGTGTGTGTGTGAGTGTGTGTATGAGTGTGATACTGCACGTGAGAGTGTGTGTGTGAGTGTGATACTGCATGTGAGACTGCGTGTTAGAGTGAGTGAGTGTGTGTGTGTGTGTGTGTGTGTGTGTGTGTGTGTGTGTGTGTGTGTGTGTGAGAGATTATTTTGAACATCACCGAAAATGATCGTTGTTTCAGAGGCGAAGCAAACTGTTTTGATGAAAGATTATGAAGACAAACTTGATTTTCTGTGAATGAAGGACAGCGTGACAGTGTTTACAGAGCAGTGGTAGAAATGTCAAACATGGATCATGTGATCTGACTCTCTCTCGTCCTCATCACCTCTTCCTCTCTACTTCCTCTTTTTTATCTTTATTCATTTATTTCAATCTGTTTGAAATATTGTAAATAATTAATGGCCACTGTTCTGCTCTCTTCCTTCCAGCTGGAGATTCTTTCATTTCTCACTCATTCCCACAATCCCATTAAAGCGTCTTGGCTGGCAGTGTGTGTCTGTTATGAAGCACCTCTTCATTATTTGTGTGTGTTTTATCTGTGTCCAATCATGGAGAGGTTTCCTCAATAAACCCACACAATTCAGGGCTTGATTCCATTTCAAAGTACTTTATTGGCATGATTGTTTTACACAGAGCCCGTCAGCGTCACGTATGAGACGCAGTAATCTGTGCCACAGTTTCGTAATCTGCACTCCAGTACACAGATGTGTGAACTGTACTCTCCGGTCTCATCAAACAAACAGAGCAAAAACATCCAAGAGCAACGTCTAGAAACCAAACAGGTCAAGCTGTAGTTCATTTTTTCCTTTTTTCCCCATTTATTTATTTAATAAGGGACAGTGTGCATTAATGAACATTCGTGAATGTAAATGTTCCCATATTTGCCCGAAAGCTAGTTTTCATTAGTCCCTTTGCCAGATGTTATTAGGCCTAAAACTAGAAAAATAAGAAAAGAAACGAGAGAGAAAAACAATGACAACAGTAATAGAACCTTGTAAACAACTCTGCAGAATATAATTAAACATATTATACAAAAAGACAATATAGACTATATAGCCTATACATATAGGAAGAGATATGTAACGCCTATACATATAAAAAGACAGGGTATTGTTATGGGTTAAGTTATTAATAGTAATAATAGAGGCAGCAACATTAATGTTCAAAATTTGTCGTAATAGGTCAATATAAGCCTTCTCATGAAATTATGTATTATTGTGTTTTATTAGTGACACATTTGGGGATAGGATAAATATTCCAAAACTTTCTGAAAATACAGTATGATAATTAACTGCACAATTACTAGAAATGTTTACCTTGGATATTATACAATTTGCATGCATACAAAATTTGTGGAAAAAGATTTGATATATATATATATATATATATATTAGGGGTGTAACGGTTCAGTTCGATACGATACACTTGTGTCACGGTTCGGTTCGATACAGCAAAAAGAAAGAAATGCCAGAGAAATTTCCTTGATTTAATTTTTTTAATTCTTTTTTTTAATTAAAACTAACATCATAAAGTATGATTTTTTTTTACTTTGAGCAATTCTAGAGCTATAATTGACTCTTCTTAGGAGCATATAAAATAAAACAGCTCCTTGGAAAAAATGAAATGTAATATTGTAGTAGTTATAAACAGGTTTATTTTAGTTCAGATTAACATTTGAGGGCAGCAATTGTATTCATAATGTCAAAATAAAACCAGCGTAATGTTACTTGAAGGCATTATAGCCTACTATTCCTGACAAACTTCCATGGTTGCAGACAGTGAGTGTTACTACAGTAAATCCATGGTGAATGTTGCAGATCTGTGGACACTGGATAGTTCATTCATGGCACATTCTTCCTGGTTTCCACGTCAGCGCTGTTTGATCCATTAAAGGAGAACTCGGTAACTCTAGCGAACTCTAGTCACTTCTTCGCTGATTTTCCCTTTTGTTGTCGCGTATTTTCCCCACGAGCTCCCCCTACAGCTGTGCCCGGGGGGCGTATATTTCACAACACAGTCGTAAAAAGTCGCCTGGGAACGCTGGGGGGAGCGGGGAAAGTCACCAATATCATCAGAACAGGTTGTTTAACCATCCAAATGATTTCTAGACAGTTTTATTAAGTTAAAAAAGTTACCAAGTTCTCCTTTAATAACGGAGAAATGTGAATGTTTCTCACTAGATCTCGCAGTGATGTTATTACTTCTGTGGCGAATTCAAATGCTTTCTTTACTGGATCTCTTATTAGCGCTGTGTAGTAACAGTGTCACATGATCACGATCGGCTCGCGCTGCACTGGTCCAAACTGATAAACGGTCCTTCAACCACACAATAACGAGCAGTTTCGTTCCGCTTGCATTACGTTTGCCATTTGATGTTGGGCAATGTTGTGGTCGCGCCGGCGTCTCTTACATTATGAGCGCGCTTGCCACGCGCAACACGCCTACATTTGAAATAACGAAATTTTGGTTGGCAGGAAAAATGGTCCAACAAACCGTTCGGTTTGAAAATGTGTACCGAAAACCGAACCGAAAGCCTCGTACCGAACAGTTCAATACGAATACGTGTATCGTTACACCCCTAATATATATATATATACACATTTCTTATTTTATTTTTTAATAAATTTTTTTTAAATATTCTTGCACTCTTTCTTGTGGTACCCTCTCAGTGACACACCTGAATGAAAGGCTCATTATGCGGCTCATTATGCGGCTCATTATGCAGCTCATTATGCGGGTCATTTTCTTCTCAGGTGTGAATCACAGCATTATTCATGATCATTCACGCCCACACACATATTGCCTTTCCAAACAAAAAATGTCTTACAAAGTTTAAATCAATGTATTGTTTTATGTGAATGATTAGGAAGGATGATTTTCACATAATTTTGAAGCAAAAACTCTAGGCGACAAAATGCATTATTCAGAAGTCTTATGGACACATATTTAGTATGTGTTTTGTGGACTTATTTCAGGAACTTTAATTTTTTGTTTTTTCAATAACCATGCATAAACATTATTCTCTCAAAAATACAAACATGTACATACATGTTGCTCACATATTATGATAGCCCTGTTTGTGATGAATAGAGTGTAATTACACCTTTGCCATTAATATGTTTATAAGCAACTGAAAAAAGCACAAATGTCAGGGCATGTCAGAACATCTCAAGGACCCCAAAAACACCTTAGACCCCAGAGGGTTAAACTTAATGAGGTTTTCCCTGCTAAGCAAGTTATACTTGTTTAAAATTTGTTAATGGTGAAAACGAAATTGTTGTTTTTTATCTAAAACTTTTGTTGCTTGTAAAACTGTCATGGCCATCTCGTTCCCGACCGTAACATAAAGAGGATGACACACACAAACGAACAGTGACATCACAGTCGGATGTTATACTGCCACCATCAGGTAGAGAATAAAAAGACAGGGTCGTAACAAATATGAAATGTGTATTAAAAATATGTTTTTGGCACTCAGAGAGCTGTGTTGTATGCAGTTGTTTTGATAGTGGGAAACAAGATACATGTCTAGTTTCAGTATTATTTTTTCTTCAGACTTTTCCTCTTTAAACACAACAAGTATCAGCTGTAGAATAAATTACTCAGATATGGTTTTTGACCATTGAAAATGAGTGAAATCGACTAATTTAGTGCCGCATTAAAATCCCCATATCTGTGAGATTGAACCATCGAGGGCTTTTAAAATGAAGATACCAAAAGAAAAGTTTGTTAAGAACCAGAATCTAAAAGGATATTAAGATATATTTAATACTACTTGAGTTTTTTAACTGTCACCATTGGCATTTAATGAGACAAAGATTGCTAAAGTCAACATCTAACTATTAGACCTACAAATCTCTGTGTAAAAATAAAATAATGATGCTGCCATCTTTCCAACGTCGTTTTTACACCCGCTGTATTTTGGCTCCAAATCTCAGGTGAAAATTGTCATTTTGATCCTCCTCGACAAAATAGTGGATTACTCAGAAAATATACTTTAATGACATTTAATAATTTGGCTTTCATCACTATTTATTTATTTATTTATTTCACCAGAAAAAAAGATCACGATCAGATCTTTATCTCTGAACCTCTGGTTGGGTTGAGTCTTTATCTCTGAACCTCTGGTTGAGTTGAGTCTTTATCTCTGAACCTTTGGTTGGGTTGAGTCTTTATCTCTGAAGCTCTGGTTGGGTTGAGTCTTTATCTCTGAACCTCTGGTTGGGTTGAGTCTTTATCTCTGAACCTCTGGTTGGGTTGAGTCTTTATCTCTGAACCTCTGGTTGAGTTGAGTCTTTATCTCTGAACCTCTGGTGGAGTTGAGTCTTTATCTCTGAACCTCTGGTGGAGTTGAGTCTTTATCTCTGAACCTCTGGTTGAGTTGAGTCTTTATCTCTGAACCTCTGGTGGAGTTGAGTCTTTATCTCTGAACCTCTGGTTGGGTTGAGTCTTTATCTCTTTAACCTCTGGTTGGGTTGAGTCTTTATCTCTGAACCTCTGGTGGAGTTGAGTCTTTATCTCTTTAACCTCTGGTTGGGTTGAGTCTTTATCTCTTTAACCTCTGGTTGGGTTGAGTCTTTATCTCTGAACCTCTGGTGGAGTTGAGTCTTTATCTCTGAACCTCTGGTTGGGTTGAGTCTTTATCTCTTTAACCTCTGGTTGGGTTGAGTCTTTATCTCTGAACCTCTGGTGGAGTTGAGTCTTTATCTCTGAACCTCTGGTGGAGTTGAGTCTTTATCTCTGAACCTCTGGTGGAGTTGAGTCTTTATCTCTGAACCTCTGGTGGAGTTGAGTCTTTATCTCTTTAACCTCTGGTTGGGTTGAGTCTTTATCCCTTTAACCTGAAGGGTTAAAGTTGGTCAAGTTATTGCAGTATATTCATGAGATCACTGATCTGTAACCTTAAACATGTTCTGACTGGATCTCTACGTTACTCTAGCGTAGCAAACATTAGTTATAACATTATCTATTTATTCAATAATCTCTCTCCAATTCTGTGTTCTCAGGTCACATTCTCACTGTTGTTTTATGGAACCCATTCAATCTGATGATGATGATGAAGATGAAGATGAAAGTAGTGCATTTTAATTTCCAGCAGTAAAGAGGTGTAAGCATGCGTGTCCCGAGTGTGTTGTCTGAAAGCTGATGGTGTGACTGTAGTGAAGCACAGGATTGGTGAACACACACAGTCATCATGGGCTGTAGAGCAGCAGATGTTCAGACACACACTGATCCGCAGTGACAGCCGGCAGACGACAGGTTTCACGTATCTGGACGAGCTTCAGCCTGTTGTTCACGCTAACACAGAGATGATGACATTAGATCTCAGCCTATCTTTTGGCTCTGTTTCTTTGATATTTGCCCTGAATAATCGTGGCTTTCTTCAGTGTTGTTGGGTTGTATGTTGAGATACGGGAATACACCTCAACAGTATTCATATTTGATATCTTTATTACGACACAGATCAGATGGGTAAATCACTGCACGAGGGCACAGGTAAGCAAGGTGATTCAGGATTCACACTCACTCTGACCAGTGAATCTCCATGATCTTTCCATGAGTTACAACATCATGCTTATGACCGAATGTTTAATCATTCATCCTAACAACGGCACTGAAATCACAACATTTGAAAAACAAAACCGCACCATTGTTTGACAGCAACAAACATTCAACTGAACAATAATTTTTAAAGGGGTCCTATTATGCCCTTTTATGAAGTCTTGATTCAGTGTTTGGTGTGTACTAGAATGTTTTCATGCTTGATTGTTCAAAAAACACATTATGACATTATGTGCATAACAAGCACAGATTTTACTGGACGTTTCAGAGTGGTGTGTGTTTTTTTGTTGTTGTTGGAATTTTCTTATAGATAAGATGTTATCCACCATTTAATCATCTTTGTCAGAAAACTATGGTAATTCAAACAGTAATCAATCACAGAAACCTGGATAATTCCCCTTAAGGGGCTATGAACAGTCTTACAAAAGCTCCAGTAAACACTACATCAGCACTGTAATGTTGGTTAGCAGGCTAGCGGAGGCAAAGCTTTCCATCATAGCAACTACATAAAGCTTATAATTGGAACTGTTAATAGAAAACACAACTATAAATAACCCATACTTACATGATCCATAAACAACAGATCCAGATGAAATGGGAACGGCGTTGTCTTTCAGGATAAGCGTTTGTGCTTATAGCCTGCATTGTGCTCTCTTCTGGAAGCTGTTCTCTGTAACGTGCAGCGCACAGACAAACGCTGAGTTTATAATGTTCAGGAACAGTGTTACAAATAATTTTTACCTCTAATTTCGTCAGCCTTAGGAAAACAGTTTCTGGGGTGTAAAAAACAACAACACTCTTACTCTTCTCTAGCGCAGCCCAACATGGCCAAACCCCCTGTGTTCCCGGGGGCGGGGTTATGTAAATTTGAGGGTTAGTGATGTCATCAACCCGTGAAGAAGCTCATTGTAGTCTCTACCAGCCGTTTGTTGTAGTTCTTAAAAAACTGTTTCTTTAAAAGCAAATATCTCCCTTTGCTTTGAACTTTGAGCGCTGTAACTTTGCAGATGTTGTTTATGCTCAAACAGCAACATTACACACTAACTACAGTTAGAGAAGTCCAATCATAATCAACCACCCCTTTAATATAATATGTTCACAAACGCTAGAATTGAGAGTTTCCAGACGCTTCTGTTCGTTTTACACTTAAATGACATTTTTTGCGCTGCGGTTTATCAGGAAAAAGTATATAGTTTGATTTTAACACTAAAAATTAATTTTAATATAACCTACATACTGTCCTCCAATCCAGTGGAAAATTCAACATATGGGGACAAAAAATGCTTCTGTATGAGTTCTTATTTTTTATATATATATATATATATATATATATACTGTATGTATATATATATATATATTTATTTATTTATAAAATAGTTTTTTATAGTTGTAAGCAATATGACGAGGGCAAGAGTGCTGTTTTTCAGAATATCAGCACGATTGCAAATGTGATTTTATTTAACAGTTCAATAAACAGAAAGTTAATATTAAATTACATTTTAGATACGACATTGTCAATATTGATGTTTTCGCTCTATTCCGCTAATGAAAAGGTTTCAACACACAGCAGTGTTTGGTTTAGTGTCTGAATGAATCCGTGTGTTTGAATGATTCAGGGAAATCAATGATTCACTGAGATATTCATAAAAACTTGTTCCTGAATGAATCGGCTGAATGATTCAGTGACTCGAAGACTTTCTGCCACCTACTGGCTGGATTAGTTTCCCATTTAAAAGTAGGCATAGGCCTATTATTTCATTTTTTTGACATTTCATATGTCTTTGTTCAGAGTTTTACATTTAAAACATTAATCTCATAACATTATTGTAATTGCAGTGTAAATGCATTAACATCACATCTAAACGGCACTTCTGCAGTGCTAAGAGGGTTTTGTTCACTGATTTCATTTGATTGGTAAAAAAAACCAGTTATTAATTAATTCTCTGTGTATAAGCGAGTAATAACACTAATAACATCACTGCATTAATTAGTCATATTTTGATTTCACTTGTATTTTTTGTTTTGTTACTAACTGAACTGCAATGAATATCCTGCTGACTTTGACTATAATTCTGTGTTTGTCCAGCAGAGGGAAGCACACGCTGCTCTCGCTCAAGATTTATGAAAAATGCCAGTGATTATTAATTTGAACTGTAGATGTAAAGCATGAATGACAGCTGTTGTGTGCGAGTTAAGATGTCGGGATGAGCCTGGAGACCAATACCTGATTCGGAAAGGCCGGGGAAAAGAATAACGTGTTCTACGGAGGCCCTGAAGGGACACAGTTAGGCTTTCTGTGTGTGTGTGTGTGTACACATTCTTATGATATCAGGCCTCTACCCTGTTCTCGCCCTGAATCACATGATTGGTTGAAGCTAGAATGTGCTGTGATTGGTCAGCAGAATGTGGCTGCTCTCTGATTGGCTGGAGTAGGTGGTGGGAGGAGTCCAGGCATTTGTGTATCTGCGTGCTTGTCTATTTAACATATTTCTGTATCTGATTCTGTATTCGTGAGACCCTTCTAACCCCAGTATGACTTCAGCTCTCCTGTCGTGACGCAGAAGGGTTAAAGGTGCAGTGATAAATCAGTGGACTGTCATGTTTCTATCATGATTATTTTTTGTCTGCTTATAATCTACAAGGCTTTACAAGCATGTGTTTGATGATTGATGATTCTCAGTAAAGCATCAGTAGTCAGTCTCAGCTGGAAGGGTGTGTAGTGTAATATCCAGCACTGAAACACTGAAACACACTCTGTGAAGTGCATGAAGCCGCTGTGGAGGTTCAGTGTGTTGTTGGTCTTAAAGGGATAGTTCACTTTGAAATAAATTTTTGGTATGTTTTAGCTTACCTCAAGGGCATCCAAGATGTAGGTGTCTTTTTTTCCGCAGTAGTTTCAATTTTGATATTTTTAGGTCAAACCGTTCTTGTCTGTCAGTCATATAATGCAGGTCTATGGTCATTATCTCAAAGAGCATGCACAGAGTCCAAATTAAAACAATTTCCCCTCGTCCAAATTAAACAATTCCCCATCGTAAGTACACATTGATGGCCTAAGACACGAAACGAGTGGTTTGTGTGAGAAAACGAACAGTATTTATATCGTTTTTACCTCTTATACACAGCCATGTCCAAGTGATCTGATCTGACGTGTGCGCAGACTGGTGCATAGATATATACACTAGATGTCGCCTTAAAGACATTCGTTCCAATGAACTGCCATAGACAAGGCGACATCTAGGTAAAAACGATATAAATACTGTTCGTTTTCTCACACAAACCGCTCGTTTCATGTCTTAGGCCATCAATGTGTACTTACGATGGGGAATTGTTTAATTTGGACAATGGGGAATTGTTTTAATTTGGACTCTGTGCATGCTCTTTGAGATAATGACCATAGACCTGCATTATATGACTGACAGACAAGAACGGTTTGACCTAAAAATATCAAAATTGAAACTACTGCGGAAAAAAAGACACCTACATCTTGGATGCCCTTGAGGTAAGCTAAAACATACCAAAAATTAATTTCAAAGTGAACTATCCCTTTAAACATGTCTGTCCACATCCAGTAATGTCTTCTCTTTCTATTGTCATGATGCAGCAGATTGAAGACTTGTCAGATGAAGTGAATCATAATGTATTTGAATGTGATGTAACTCTATCAATGGGGTTTATTACTGCCAGAACAACACAAGAGTGAGTGTATTCAGCCGTGATGACGTGTGTGTGTGTGTGTGTGTGTGTGTGTGTGTGTGTGTGTGTGCAGGGCGAATCTAGCCTTAGACAGAGACATTGTTTGTCCTTTCATTAATTGTGCTTGATATCTAATAGGTAATGAAGTATTTAAGCACACACAAAATAACATGTTGGATTTACACACAGCTGTGGGATTTACCCCAAGTATATTAGAATAGAACGCAAGAGAACATGACAGCGTTTATTGTGTTTCGTCCGACGCTCTGAGACCAACTCATTAATGATGGAGTGTGAAAGAGCCTGATCTTAGTTTTATTACTGATATTTTGCAGCAGGAAGTGATGATTTTGTTCTCTTGAACACATGTGATGGAAACGCTGCTTTATTCACGAGTGTTTTATGCCATATTCAGATTTTGCAATATTCCAGGCTTCCATCAGTGCATGATTGTTGTGAGACTCTGAGTTCTCCAGAGTTCTCCACCGAGTTCTGGAGTCAGTGTTTTAACTGGAGTTCTTGTGTTTGTTGCTCCTGCAGGTACGACCCGTCGCCCTCGAGGCCACGAGCTTCATGGTGTGGATTACAACTTCCTGTCAGTGGAGGATTTCCTGGAGCTGCACCGGCGTGGAGAACTGCTAGAGATCGGGACATATGATGGTGTGTGAGTGCTTCAGCTGTGTGTGAGTGTGAGTGAGAGTGAGAGAGAGAGAGAGAGAGTGTGTTTGAGTGAGTGAGTGTGTGTGAGTGAGAATGAGAGTGACAGTGTGAGTGTGAGTGTGTTTGAGTGAGTGTCACATTGAGAGTGTGAGTGTGAGTGATTGAGAGAGTGAGTGAGTGAGTGTGAGTGAGAGTGATTGAGAGAGAGAGAGAGAGTGAGTGTGAGCGATTGAGAGAGTGAGTGTGAGTGAGAGTGAGTGAGAGTGAGTGAGTGAGTGTGAGTGATTGAGAGAGAGAGTGAGTGTGAGTGATTGAGAGAGAGAGAGTGAGTTAGTGTGAGTGAGAGTGATTGAGAGAGAGAGAGAGAGTGAGTGAGTGAGAGTGATTGAGAGAGAGAGAGTGAGTGTGAGTGAGTGTGAGTGAGAGTGATTGAGAGAGAGTGAGAGAGAGAGAGAGAGTGAAAGAGTGAGAGTGAGTGAGTTTGAGTGAGTGTGAGTATGAGTGAGACTGATTGAGAGAGAGTGAGTGTGAAGTGAGTGATTGAGAGAGTGAGTGTGAGTGAGACTGATTGAGAGAGTGAGTGTGAGTGACAGTGATTGAGAGAGAGTGATTGAGAGAGAGTGATTAAGAGAGAGAGTGATTGAGAGTGCGTGAGTGAGAGTGAGAGTGTGTGTGTGTGTGTGTGTGTGTGTGTGTGAGTGATTGAGAGAGAGAGAGTGAGTGAGAGTGATTGAGAGAGAGAGTAAGTGTGAGTGATTGAGAGAGAGAGTGATTGAGAGAGAGAGTGAGAGAGAGTGAGGGTGAGTGAGTGTGAGTGAGAGTGATTGAGAGAGAGAGTGAGTGTGAGTGTGAGTGATTGAGAGAGAGTGAGAGTGAGGTAGTGTGAGTGAGAGTAATTGAGAGAGAGAGAGAGAGAGTGAGAGTGATTGAGAGAGAGAGTGAGTGTGAGTGAGTGTGATTGAGAGTGAGAGTGAGTGAGTGTGAGTGAGAGTGAGTGAGTTTGAGTGAGAGTGATTGAGAGAGAGAGAGTGAGAGTGAGTGAGAGTGATAGAGAGAGAGTGAGTGAGTGAGTGTGAGTGATTGAGAGAAAGAGTGAGTGTGTGTGATTGAGAGAGTGAGAGTGAGTGTGAGTGAGAGTGATTGAGAGAGAGAGAGTGAGTGTGAGTGATTGAGAGAGAGTGAGTGTGTGTGAGTGATTGAGAGAGAGAGAGAGAGTGAGTGTGAGAGAGTGATTGAAAGAGAGAGTGAGTGATTGTGAGAGTGAGTGAGTGTGAGTGAGAGTGATTGAGAGAGAGAGTGAGTGAGTTTGAGTGAGAGTGATTGAGAGAGAGAGTGATTGAGAGAGTGATTGTGAGTGAGAGTGATTGAGAGAGAGAGTGAGAGTGATTGAGAGAGTGATTGTGAATGAGAGTGAGAGTGAGTGTGAGTGAGAGTGATTGAGAGAGAGAGAGAGAGTGAGTGTGAGTGATTGAGAGAGAGAGTGAGTGTGAGTGAGAGTGATTGAAAGAGAGAGTGAGTGATTGTGAGAGTGAGTGAGTGAGAGTGATTGAGAGAGAGTGAGTGAGTTTGAGTGAGAGTGATTGAGAGAGAGAGTGAGTGTGAGTGTGAGTGAGTGAGAGTGATTGAGAGAGTGATTGAGAGTGAGAGTGATTGAGAGAGTGATTGTGAATGAGAGTGATTGAGAGAGTGAGTGTGAGTGAGAGTGATTGAGAGAGTGAGTGTGAGTGATTGAGAGAGAGAGTGAGTGTGAGTGAGAGTGATTGAGAGAGAGAGTGAGTGTGAGTGTGAGTGATTGAGAGAGAGTGAGAGTGAGAGTGAGGTAGTGTGAGTGAGAGTAATTGAGAGAGAGAGAGAGAGTGAGAGTGAGAGTGATTGAGAGAG
>CM038639.1:547500-797500 GCA_021554675.1 Leuciscus idus | reverse complement strand
TTCTGAAGTCTGAATCAGGCTTGAATTAGTTTGAAATCGACAGCATCGTTAATATTTACATCTGAGTAGAGCTCGCGGTTATGGAAGGGGCGGGACATTTCCCGAACACGTGGTGCCAATCACAACACACTGGGCCAACTGACCAATCACAGCACGTTTCATATTTCAGAAAGAGGGGCTTCATCGAAACAGGAAATAAACGATGTGTTCAAACAGACTGGGGAGAGCGGTGCAGTAATCATGTAAAATATGTGAAAAATAATGTGTTTTTTGAGCAATCAACCATGAAGTCATGTTCTAGTACACCCCAAAAACTAAATCAAGGCTTCATGAAAGGGCATAATAGGACCCCTTTAATGGCCAACTTTCAGATTACATCATGCATTTTATCATTTAGAATAAAGAATCATCAGAAGTCGTCCTAGTCTTTGATATCTCTCTCTCTCTCTCTCTCTCTCTCTCTCTCTCTCTCTCTCTCTCTCTCTGTCTCTGTCTCTCTCTCTCTCTCTCTCTCTCTCTCTCTCTCTCTCTCTCTCTCTCTCTCTCTCTGTCAGTCATATTCACCGTAAGACGCAGTACGAGAACCCTCTCCTGGAGGCCCGCCGTCAGAAGCAGCTCGACGCGCAGCAGTCGCCCGAAGGCGGTCGCTACATCAGAGGTGCGTCTCTCTGCTCTCGCTCCTCATTTACTGTACTGTAACATACTGAAGTTTAATTGTAGTATTTATTTGCTAAAAATAGAAATGGTCTCTCCTAGAGATTCATTCTGAAGCATCAACCAGACTAAAATGATACCAGTTCCCTAAGAACTGGTGTCTGAAACGCTTATCTAATCACGGCAATCCTATTGGCCGGAGACAGCCTATGACGTCACTACTAGTGTGACCCGGAAGTATTTAAGGGGCGCCTAGAGAACATGTCATCCTCTTTTCGTCTTCAGGGACTGTTTTGTTTGTACGCTTCAACCAGAAACTTCAAAAGGTAATCATGGCTTGTGAAAAACGCTTCAGGAAGTGTGTGGATCCATGTCTAAGATACTGATACTTGATGACACACACAACTTGTGCGTTGACTGTCTGGGCGAAGAGCATGCACGGTCAGCTCTTCAGAGACCTGAGAAAACTCCACTTTTCGTCTGGCCTCTTCTGGAGGGACGAGGGACAGACATCTGTACCGGGCGGTTCGGGTTCGCTCGCGCTGAGCCAGAGCAGAGTCTGGACTCGTGGGGTTCTGAGAGGGAGCTCGCTGAGGAGTTTGAGAGAATGAACATCAGAAGGACTGTTGTTTTAACCGCGGGAAGACGTCAGTACACACCGTTATTCAAATTCAAATCCACCGACGTTAATCTTCTAATTTCAGACAGGACGCTGAATGTGCTGCGCTGTGAAACCCATTTATTTCATAAATAATAAATTATTATTAATTGCGCCACGTGAGGACGGTTTGTTGCCGCGTTAGGGTTACCATACTGGTATTTGTTTGAATGTTGAGCCGCAGCTCTTTGGACGCTGATGCAACAGCAACCAATCAGCTGTGCCATGTAGATAATGATGTGATCTCTACCAGTTGAGTTAAAGACCCATCAGCCTGTGCCATCTAGAGTTCATGACAGAACTAGGTAATTGTTCAAAGAGAAACGCATGGAAACGTGTGTTTTATTGTCTGTATATTTGTGTCAGTCTGATCTTTCTGTGTATTGTCTGTGTGGCGTCTCTCTCTGTCAGAATGGATCGAGGAGCACTCGTCTGCCGGAGCTGCGATCGGATCTTATGTGCCCAGTCATCTGGAGACGTACAGAGACCCTCAGAGCTGCCCGTCGGCTCCTCAGGCCCCGGGGCCCAAACGTGAGACGCTCACACTCATTATTGTTCATTTGCATGTTATGCCCCAGCCTGACTACATCAGCATTTCTTCTCATTTCATTACATAACTGAATAATAAATCATTTAATGTGTGTCTGTGTCTGTGTGTGTGTGCGTGTGTGTGCAGGAGGAAAGCCGTTCTTCACCCGTAACCCAGCCGAACTGAAGGGCACGTTCATAAGCACGAAGCTGCTGAAGAGCCGGCGAGGCTTCGGCTTCACTGTGGTCGGCGGGGACGAACCGGACGAGTTCCTGCAGATCAAGAGTCTGGTGTTGGACGGACCGGCCGCTGTGGACGGAAAGATGGAAACAGGTTTGAACCTAGTAGGAAATCTTTTGCCTCCTGACCAGACGTGATACAATCACAGGAGAAGCAAGAATAGCTCTCTCTTCCATGTTAATCTGGGTTTCTGTTCTAACCAATCACGAGCCACGTCACAGTAGCCCCGCCCACACTGAAGTAGCATTTTATGTGTTAAAAAACAAATTCAGACGTTACACGTTACGAACTTGTTGTGATTGTCAGGGTTATTATAGTTAGCGCAAGCTAAAACTAAAACCAGTTTTGTTGCTTGAAATAAACGTTACTTAAAATAAGATATTAAAAATATAGGGCTGTCAAGCGACAACATTTTTTTATCTAATTAATTACATAATAAGGAAATGAATTACTCTAATTAATCACACATCAAATTTGACTAAGAAATACCCCCAAAAGATGAAGCCATTATTGTGTTAAATGAGAAAAGCATCAAAAAGACATTATAAAAAGTAGCTTTAGAAAGAAACATTTTATTTTATTCAACAATTTTTTACACACAACCACACACTCACACACAAAGTCACACTCTCTCTCTCTCTATCTCTCACACACACACACACACACAGCCTGAATGTTCTTCAGAAGCTGCATCTGAATCTGTATTTTGATCTGTATTCTGCATTCTCTCCCTCATGTCGTTTCAAACTTCAATGACTTTCTAACTTTCTTTTGTGGAACATAGAAGATAATTTCAGAAATGTTTCAGTATTTTTTTGTTCATACAGTGGAAGTCAGTGGTCATCAAAATAGTCACCGAAACAGTCTGCTTACCAACATTTATCAATATATCTTCTTTTAGAAAGTTATAAAGGTTTGAAACAACATGAGGGAGAATAAATTATGACAGAATGTTTTTTATATTAATATGGAAATATAAAAAATTAAAATAAATTATTGAAGTGATACTCTAAATAAGAAAGTAAAACTGCCAGTAGGTGGCGGTAAATGTCTAAATGAGTGAGTCATTGAGTTGTTCTGTGATTTTGGTTATTGCTCAGCCATATATGACAGAAATATGAGACAGAAACTCATACAGGAGCATTTGTGCCTTGATGTCTTGAGTTTTAGGGTCATTGTAACGGTTCTGTCGGCTCCATCACAGTGAGTCCACATGACCCTGCTTCATGTTCCTCAATCAGTCAACTGTGTGAAACGGCAGATGAACCTAAAACTTTAACTAAAATGAAAATAAAACAGGGAGGATATTAAAAGTGGATCATGTGATGTTTCTCCGTGACTGTAACACGTGTGTGTGTGTGCCCTCAGGTGACGTGATCGTCAGTGTGAACGACACCATCGTGTTGGGATACACTCATGCTCAGGTGGTGAAGATATTCCAGTCCATCCCGATCGGCTCCATGGTCCAGCTGGAGCTGTGCCGCGGATACCCTCTGCCCTTTGACCCCGACGACCCCAACACCAGCCTGGTGACCTCCGTGGCCATCCTGGACAAAGAGCCCATCATTGTGAACAGCCAGGAGGGCTTCGAACCAGTCGCTCCGCTGGCAGGTGTGGTGTCGGGTCTTGAGGCGGTGCCGTTCCCCCCCGCGCCGGACAGCTCTCTGCTAGTGACCGACAGCTATGCTAGCGATGTGGCGACGCTAGCCTCCTCCATCGCCACGCAGCCCGAACTCATCACGCTCCACATCGAGAAGGGAGACAAGGGCTTCGGCTTCACCATGGCCGACAGTCTGGTGGGTGGAGGGCAGAAGGTGAAGCAGGTCGTTGATTACCCACGATGCCGAGGGCTGAAGGAGGGAGACATCCTGCTGGAGGTCAACAAGAGGAGCGTTCAGGGCTTGAGCCACAACCAGGTGGTGGATCTGCTCAGCAAGTGCCCTCGAGGGACTGAGGTTACCATGCTAGTGCAGAGAGGTGAGCCAACGCTTTCTGACTGGATCTGTGAAACAAGCATTACTGATCACACACACAGACACACACTCACACACACACAGACACACACACAGACACACACACACTCACTCACACACACACACACAGCCCTGCAGCGGAACAGCGAGTTAGCCAGTAGTTCAGTAAAAGAGACGAGAGACGAGCTGCTCCCATTGCGAGAGCATGCCTCTCTCATCTCTCCGCTTTCGGATCGCATTCTTTTCAGAGCGTGGCTCCGCCCCTCACGCTCTCCTGTTTTCTTTCTCCCACGAGCCTCGGAGAAAGAAACAGCGGGGCCAGAGGGCTGAGTAACTGGAAGTTAGTGAGCTCATTTTGGCTCAGACCCCATGTGCCTCACTTTCTCCACAGAGAGAGATATCACCTGTGCTTTTCACCCGTCCAGACCAGTGACGTGAGCGGTCTCGTCTCATTCAGTGGATCCGAAGAGGATCTTCACGATGACTCCATGTCATTGGCGGCTTCGGACGTATGGGATTGGGCAGGCTCAGTGGATGACCCTGCCCCCTTGCCGTCTAAAGAACGTAGCGACGCCAGAGCTGGACTGTGTGTGAGAGCTGGAGCTGGATCCGTGTCCTGTCTAAGGCTGTTGAAGAGCTCAGTCTCGACTGGGCTGCCCCTGAGGAGTCCACACGCAGGTGCCTGGACGAGTGGTTCCTGCCAGGGCACCAACAGGTCCCTCGTAAGCGATCTGCACTAGGGATGTCAATTTTAACAAATTCCCATGATCGATCGTCGTTTAAATTAACGGTCAATTAATCGATTAATTGTTAGCCGTAAGACTGCATTATGAGTCTGCTGCAGAGGCATATGGCCAACAGCATGACAGGGTGTGCAAATACTGCACAAAACGCTATGTTCCTCACCAAATGAATGAGAATGGTTTTTAGTCTAAATAAAGGGCTAGTAGGATTGTAAAATGTTTCAATGTGATTGATCATTTAATTACATTAATTATTTAATAATCAAATATAACGATAATGAAAAGTGTCACCAACGCCTCAGATGCGTGTTTGGAATATGTGACTGTTGTGGACGTGCTCTTCCTGGAACAACGCGCTGAAGATGGCAATTAAACACAATGAATTCACAACGATTTAATAAAACAGTGTTCTCATGTTATGTAATATTACAGTCCTAATCATAGTTGTTATTTACCGTGCATTGCTGTTTGAGCTGCGCGCTGAATGAATACCGTTAAACTGGAGCACTTTGCTAGCTATTTAACTCAAAGAAACGCATCCTATATGAGATTAATCAGATATATACAAAATAAACATAATATTACAAATTATATTATAAGCGAATGCACAAGTGAACTTGAACTAATACGTGCCATTCAGAATGACTCATGTTGTGGACGCGCTATTTCTGGAGCAACGCGACTATGGCAACTAAACCCAAATAATTCACAATGTTTTATTACAATATTGTTCTCTTTATAATGTTATGAAATATGACAGTCCAATAGTCATTATTTGTGCATTGCCGTTTGAACTGCGCGCGCTGAAACTGAAGAGGATCACCGTAAGCTTTACTACATTACCAAATGCATCCTATATGAGATAAATCAGATATAGATACGTTATGCCTACACAAAATAAACACAACATTACAACTTACATTTGCACAAAACAAAAGGCTGCGAATGCACACGCAAACAAGTCATGATGAAGGTGTAAAATGGTCCCAAACATAACTCCGGCGTGCTCGCTATTCATGTTTTGCGGTTGAGCAAAACGAGCCTGCTTAATCGATGATCGATAAGTTTTATCGATTAAACGTATTATCGACAATTAATCGATCGTCGATTAATCGTTAACATCCCTAATCTGCACCGTTCTTTCCTGAAGTTCACGAAGAACTAACAAAGTCGTGGCACGCCCCCTACTCCACTTCCACCACGCTCTCGACCATCGATAGTGCTGTGGAAGAAGGGTTATGAGAAGCTGCCCCCCATAGACGAAGCCGTGGCTGCGCACCTTTGCCCACCCACTGCTATTGGATGCAAATCCAAGGTGGCTCACCCATCCAAACCCTGCAGGACAACTTCAGCCCTCACAGGTAGGGCTTATGCTTCCTCTGGCCAGGCGGGATCCGCCCTCCACTTCATGGGCGTCCTCCAGGTGTTCCAGGCGAAGCTCTTCCGATACATGGACGAGTCTGGCTCTGTGGAACTGGCTCGTTCTGCTCTAGTCAGAGGCGGAACTAAATTCCCACAGATCTGTACTCCTCAGCCATTCAGCCGTCGCCCCCTCAGAACCTTTCAAAGGATGCTAGGCCTCATGGCCTACGCATCGGCAGTACTTCCGCTGGGTCTGCCACAAATGCGCCCCTTTAAGTACTTGCCGACCCCAGGTCCCTTCCTGAGCATGACGCTCAGGGCACCTTCATGTCAAGGTGGACAACTGCTGCATCAGAGCCCTGGCCCGTTGGAGAAACCCCAGCTTTTACGAGTCCGGGGTAAGCTTGGGTACGGTCTCAAGGAGGATGGTGGTCAGCACGGACGCCTCCAACACGGGTTGGGGAGCTCTGTGCGAGGGAAAACCGACTTCTGGCTCTTGGACGAGCATGGAGAAACGGCTGCACATCAACTGCCTAGAAATGTTGACGGTTTTGCTGGCCCTCAAAACCTTCCTACCACACCTGGCAGATCGGACAACACGTAGTCCTTCTAGTGGCCCCTCTCTGGCGGACCCAACCTTGGTTTCCCGAGTTGATTCAGCTGCTCACAGCAGCTCCATGGCCGATACCCCTGAGGAAAGACCTCCTTTCATGATTTGGCACCCCCATCCCAATCTATGAGCCCTCCATGTTTAGCCCCTCGACGGGAGCTTACGGACCTCCCAGCGAGAGTCCTAAACACCATTTGTGAGGCTAGAGCCCCATCCACGAGACACCTCTACGCCCTTAAGTAGTGTGTGTTCTCCAGCTGGTACTCAGCCCGGAACCAGGACCCTGCATCATGCGAAGTACCACTGGTACTTTCATTTCTTCAAGAGCTACTGGATGTGGGCCGCACCCCATCCACGCTCAAAGTCTACGTGGCGGCCATTGCAGCTTTCCATGCCCCAGTGGCCGGCCAGTCGATAGGAAAAGCGACATGATTCTTCGCTTCCTAAGGGGAGCGAGTATGCTCAACCCGCCCCACCCCCATACCGTACCCTCCTGGGCCCTACCAACGGTCCTCAGAGCCCTCAAAGAGCCTCCATTCGAGCCGCTACATTCGGCCGAATTGAAGCCACTCTAGTTTAAGACTGCACTACTGCTAGCCTTAGCATCGGTCAAGCGACTGGGGGACCTCCAAGCTCTCTCTCTTAGCGCTTCCTGCCTTGAGTTTGGACCAGGCAACTCTAAAGTCAAGATTCTTGACTTGCCTTGCCCTGCCTTGCCTAAAGTCGTCCTCAAGCCAAGGCATGGCTGCGTGCCCTAAGTGCTTTCAACTCCATTCAAGTAATTTCACTTTCTGCTCTTCCCACAACAGAAGATGCTCAACAATTACACCTACTCTGCCTGGTTCGGGTCCTGAGAGCATATAAGAGCACTCCGTTCAGTTCAGACAGTCGGAGCAGGGTCTTCGTAATCTTCGGCGGCCGCACCAAAGTGCTTCCGGTCATGAAGCAAAGACTATCCTGTTGGCTATTGGACACTATCGCTCTAGCTTACGCTTCTATGGGCCTGCAATGCCCCATAGGCACCAGAGCACACTCCACCAGAGGCATGGCCTCCTCCAGGGCGTGTCCAGTGGGGTATCTATTAGCTATATATGTGCGGTGGCTGGTTGGTCCTCGCCGTCCACCTTCGCCAGATTTTATAACTTGGAAGTCCCTGCATGCAGGCACATATCCTTTCCGTATAGTCCCTTCGTGTGAGCCCGGCCCACCATTGTTCTTAGGTTCCAACCTTATCTGAACCCCCCTCAGGGCACTATTGCCCCATTAGCCCTCTGCCCTTGGGACCCTTATCCAAGCGTCCCAGGCTCTGGTCATAGAACATGTCGTTCTGCTTGAACATAGCACGGCGTGATTGGATTGGTTCCCCATCGCGTCTAGCACACACAATACTACTGACCGTTCGAAAGGGAATTACTCGGTTACTAACGTAACCTCGGTTCCCTGAGATAAGGGAACGAGTATTGTGTAGACGGCCGTGCTATTATGCACATGACTTGGCGTTCGTCGCTTCAGTCGTTTAACCTGAATCATATGGCGAAATGAGCTGTATTTATAGGTAGATGCCCCACCCCTTCTGGCGGGCTCTGCGCTCGGATCGGCGGGCTGTGCCCTGATTGGCTCATGCAGTTACACCGCTCCACCATAGGTTCGTGCAGTTCCCACTGACCAGCAAATAAGCTTGCGTGGAGTCTCTGCACAGTTATGGCTGTGCAGTAGCACTGCGTTATTTTCTAAAAGGAATTCAGTATTCAGAGAAAAAGGAGTTTTCCCCATTGCGTCTAGCGGACGCAATACTCGTTCCCTTATCTCAGGGAACCGAGGTTACATTAGTAACCGAGTCGTTTTGGTTTCTTCTGGATTTAGTCTGTCTCAGGTTCTTCATGTAAATCACAGGCAGACTCGATGATAGTGAGATCCGGCTGCTGTCAGACTCTTTGTACATACAAGAATATCACTGGATTATTGCAATTAATAGCAAAAGGAATGTGTGTAAATGTAAACTGATATTTCCTACTGACATACTACTACAAAATATATAAATAACTGTCTCAAAACCAGTTTTTGGGGTGAAAATACAAACGTTTCTAAGACTTTTGCACAGTACTGTATGTTTACCACAAATTTATATTGCCATTTTTTTGTGAAGGTTAGAATGTGGATTTAGGGGCTCAGTGTTGAGTTTACATGTCCAATTGTTATATTCTCTCTCAGGAGTCCTGCAGCCCAAGAGAAGTCCCAAAGTGCTGGTAAGATGCATCTCTTTTATTTCTCAGTTACACATCAGCCAATGTCTTTACCGGGTTGGGAGTAACGGAATATATGTAACGGCGTTACGTAATCAGGATAAAAAACATCTGGTAACGAATTCGTTACAGTTGTGCCAAAACACAAAGTAATCAGATTACAGTTACATGTAGTAAAAAATAGGAATAATATCACGATTATAATGGTTTCATTTAAAAGTAAATAAAATTGTATTTCGATATAATAACGCTATATTGACAGGAAGGAAGTGGGAGTCTTTTACTGAAGTATTTAACCAGGATGAAACAGGTGATGGGTGTGTGATGTGTAACGGCTGTGAAAATGACAATAAACTCATAAAGCTAATATCCAGCCTTTGCTTGGGATGAACGTATTTAATTTCTTGTGTGTGTGTTCGGGAAGTAGCAGTGACGGAAACAGTGACGGTGTTTGAAGGGAGTAAAATGCAATGCAATTTGGCCAAAGTAGAACTTTTACTTTAAATGGCTAAATGTTCATTTAAAAGCATCCTAATTCAGTATAATATGATAGATGCAGATATCTGAACCAGAGAGAATCACAGGTTTGAGTGAGTAGATGATTGATGTTAGAACTGATCCGCACATCTCTAATACACATATGATAGTCACAAAGTGCTGCACAGTAAAACACAAAAACTCAAGCAAGCATCCAGCCAAAGGAAATGGATCTTCAACTGTGGTAAAATCACTGTAAGTCATGTCCTTCAGAAGCTTATTGCTGTTATTTGTGACAACGGCTAAATTATAAAAGATACCCATGTTCAATAAATTTCAAAACATTTATTAATTATTGTAATCAGAATAAACAATTCTTCCACCAAGTCATATAGTTCATTAGCCGTAGGCTGTTTTTTATTTATTTTTAAATTCATCAAATTTGGCAATTTATAAAAATAAAGAAAAATAAATTTAATTTTTTTTAATATATTGCCATGTTTCAACCAAACAAGGTCTTAATCAGGCCTGATGAATACCTTTTTTGGTCAGACATTGCAAAATGTGTTATTAGCCTTTAATAATCAATATCATGCTAGGGGAATGGCATTATAAATATCTAGTAAAAATGACCGGGAAGTGCATGAATGATGTCAGCTTTGTTGACAGTCAACCAGGGGAGGAAGGGTTTGCTAAAAGAATGCAAAAAACTGAGAAATCTTTGCCTTTAACAAAATACTTTTTCATCAAGAACATCTTAAATTCCCGTCTGTCAGAAAGCTGTGGTTTGGCTTCAGAAGTCTAATTCTATAGTAGTGTTGGAAACTTGGCAGTTTCCTGTATATTAATTGTTGCCAATTTAGAGCTTTTGAGTCAAAGATAACAGACGCTTGAACATCCAGCCTTTTGTGCCCCCCTGTAGAAAAGAAAACGGTTTGAAATGACATGTGTGGTGAAATATGGCAGAATGGTTATTTGTGTGTTTGCTGTGTGTGTCAGCAGCTGGAGCGTAAGGACAGTCAGGGCAGCTCTCAGCACAGCGTCTGCAGTCACCGCAGCGCTCACACAGACTCGCCTGCACGCCTGCTGCCCTCCACTGCCCCGGGAGCCCCAGGACCCCCTCCACCCGTCCCGCCTCCGCCCACCCAGCCGCTGCCTGTCCTGCCGCCCTTCGACCCCCCAGCTGCCAACGGGACTCTGCAGAAAAAGCCGGACCCCTTCAGGATCTGGGCGCAGTCCAGGAGCATGTATGAGAGCCGCTGTGAGTGACAGCACTGACCACACACCTGTAGACTGACCGCACACCTGTAGACTGACCACACACTTGTAGACACGTCTGTAGACTGACCACACACCTGTAGACTGACCACACACCTGTAGACTGACCACACACCTGTAGACACGTCTGTAGACTGACCACACACCTGTAGACTGACCACACACCTGTAGACACGCCTGTAGACTGACCGCACACCTGTAGACTGACCGCACACCTGTAGACTGACCACACACCTGTAGAAACGTCTGTAGACTGACCACACACCTGTAGACTGACCACACACGTCACACCTGTAGACTGACCACACACCTGTAGACTGACCACACACCTGTAGACATGCCTGTAGACACGCCTATAGACTGACCGCACACCTGTAGACTGACCACACACCTGTAGACTGACCACACACCTGTAGATTGACCACACACCTGTAGACACGCCTGTAGACACGCCTGTAGACTGACCGCACACCTGTAGACTGATCACACCCCTATAGACACACCTGTAGGCTGAGCGCACACCTGTAGGCTGACCACACACCTGTAGGTTGACCGGACACCTGTAGACTGACCACACAATGACGCAATGTCACTTTTGCTTGTACTGCCCCTTGGTATAACGACAAGCTGCGCTCTAAGGCAGCAGTTCTCTTTCGAAAGGGAACTCGCACTACGTCCTGAGACACGTTGGGGGAACGCCTCAGCGTGACTGATGACTGAAGTACTGTATAATCACGGCAATCGTATTGGCGGGCAACAGCCATGACATCACCACTAGTGCGACCAGAAAGTATAAGAGAGCGCCTAGAGAACATGTCATCCTCTTTTCGTCTTCAGTGACTGTTTGCTGGTACTGTGAAGTAAGATATTTTATCATGGCAAGCAACAAGCGTTTCAGGAAGTGTGCCGACCCGTGTAAGAGATATCTTACACCTGGTGACACTCACGACCTGTGCATGTTTTGTTTGGGTGAGGAGCATGTGCGCTCAGTCCTTGAAGGGGCTGGGTGCGCAAACTGTGAGCGGTTATCTATCAGAACGCTCCGCTCTTTTCTGTCTGCTGGCTTCGAGCCAGGACGAGCAGGTGGAGGCTGATGCGGGTGAAGATGCTGAAATGCCTGAACCCGCCCTGCCCTTGTTCACTGAGCCGGTGGAGGTGATGGAGAGCGCCACCGCTAGGCTTGAGTTGCCATGGTAGCGCGTCAGAGGGGAAGCTACTTGTGGAAGACTCAACGAGCGCTTCCTCGCTGGCCACAACACCAGCTCCAGTGAGCCTTCCATTCCTTCCCGACCTCCATGTTGAGGTTGAGAAGGCATGGAAGAACCCATACTCCTCTCGCGTTCACCGGTTCCATCATTCCAAATATGCGAATGTGGAGGGAATGCGAGAACACGGGTATGTGTCAATGCCCCCCATTGAAGAGACATCAGCGAGCTGTCTCTCGCTGGGGGAGACATCGACACTGAGAGTTCCGGCCCTGCCATCTAAACCACTAAAGACCACGTCCCGTTTAAAGGGCAGGGCATATGTGGCGACGGGTCAGGCTGGTGCTGCACTGCACACAATGGCTGTGTTGCAGGCGTACCAGGCTGACCTGCTGAGGGACTTGGACCAGGGTCAGGGTCTAACCCTGAGCGCGGTGGCTGAGTTGTGCGGCCCCACAGATCTCACTCTCCGGGCCAGCAAACAGACCTCCGCCACGGTCAGCCTATCGATGAGTCTATGGTGGCCACGGAGAGGCATCTGTGGGTGAACTTGGCGAGCATCGGGGAGAAAGAGAAGTTCTTCCTCCTCGATGTCCCAGTCTCGCCATCTGAACTTTTCAGGACCTCCGTTGAGACAGTGGTCGGAAGGTTCAGGGAGGCGAGGGCACGCTTGGCCGCATGTAGATTATTTATACCGCGCCGGTCCAAGTCCACACCCAGACAGCATGGGTCTCGCATGATCAGCATCATCAGCCGTCTCGGTCTGAGAACCGAAGGCGTGGCCAGAGGGACTCCGTCGCCGCTCGTACCCCTCCTCCCACTAGGACCAGGTCTCTGAGACAGCGCGAGTCAAGAAGAAGAAGGCTGGGTGTCAGGGAAGTAGCCCAGACCAGGAGTGAGCGTCCTGGCGCGGGCAGAGGCAGATAAAACGCCTTCTTCCCTGTGCCGACCCTCCTCTTTCTGCCTTCATGACATTGTTTCCCAAAAAAAAAAAAAAAAAATGTAGATGGTACTCCCCTCGGTTAACCCTCTGGGGTCAAAAGTGCAAAAGAGACTCAAAATAAATCTTACATATAAGTGTTATACATCATTCAAAACTGTTAAATGTCTTCTTTTATTTGTGTACACTCATTATAAAAACAAAATGTTGTGTTTTTCATAAAATAAATAAAATAAACATGCGCGTTCTGCCCGTCTCTCTCAATGTGAAGTTTATTCTGAAACGCGACAGAAAATGACCTGTAACTCCGTGAATGCTTGCCACACTGACATGAGACATATGTCTTTACAAAGCTTGAAGTCTCTATTTTTAAATGATGTAAATTATATCAAAAACAAATATTCTCTGTTTAAGTAATCCATTTGAAAGCAACGACATGTACAGTTTCTCCAGCCCGTGCTCATTATCTCTAATGTGACCACACCAATGCGCGCAAAAGCAATTGACATGCAAATCGTCCACGTGAAGGAACGCAGACCTGTAAACGCCCCATCACCTCAAAACAAAGAGACTTCAGTACTCCTCTACTTTTCATCGAGTTTGGAAGACTGTGTTTGTGCTGTGCTGTTTACCTTGGATTTACCTCAGAAGAATTAGAAGAACGTGATTTGAAGATTTTTAAGGTAAGACATTTCCACTCATAATAGTAAGCATGTTATTGTTGCATAAACTTTACTTTGTAGCTACTAGTTAAACTGGTGCCAGATTAAAATGTGTATATATATATATATATATATATATATATATATATATATATATATATATATAAATCACATCTTTAACCAGAAAAATCTAAAATGTATTCCCAAAATCGTGCAGCCCTATAGTTTCTCTTGATATCAGCATGTTCACAGTTTCGTTTTTTTAATTTATTTTTTTATAGGGACCAGATGCCACTGATGAGTCCTTCTGACTTCAACATTCACATGAGACTCTGTACAGGAACATGGTAAAGTAAAAAATCAAACACCTTGGAAATGAAAGGTATGTACTATGTTTCAGGAATGGCACAAAGGCGTGTGACTGTTCAAGTCTCTGTCTTTAGATCTGTGTGTTCAATAATTTGCTTTTTTGTCCTTTGTTGTGTATCTTTGGATTATGTTGTGTTGTAAATAAATCCAAACAATCAAAAAGCCATTCTTTTTTAAATCTCCTCATTCTTTGTGCAAGGTTCCTCATAATGATAGGGCCTGATAGCACCTGATAGGGCCATTAGGGGAGGGTCTTTTACCCCTTTTCCACCAACAAGAACCGGGTGCTGGTTCAGAGCTAGAGCTATTGCCAGTTCGGAGTTGGTTCGACTGACGAGCTTACTAAGAACCGGTTTGCGTTTCCACCGGCCAGAGAGCCACAACAGAGCTATATCTTACATCACTGCATACGTATCATGTTGCCCAGCAACGCTAGTGCGGCAGCGCCAAACACAAACACTCCTGACTTGTTCGAGATGCATCGGCTTCTCGCAGAACGATCAGCACATGAAATCAAAGCACTGCGAAAGCGATCAAAAAGCACAAGGAGTCGTATGATCTCCAAACACTCCCGCAGCTCTGATCGGTCCACGCTGCTCCGATGCATCTCGAACAAGACATCAACAATAATAGACGTTGCGTTACTATGGATGCTCATGGGTTTGCGAAAATAAATCGGCATCCAAACACGGCGAATCCAACACGTTCGTGCAGCTCGCCGTAACTTATACATAGACGGATATTATAATCGAGCTGCTATTAGCTCGACTAGCTGCTATTTAAAAATGGCGGTCACAAGTTTCTATTCGTCTTGTTGGTCCCGGTAACCCCGCCCCCAGTCTCTGACGCAAGCGGTTCTTACTTGGCTCTGTTCTAGACCAGCAATGATTTGGTGCTACTTAAGAACCACTTTTCCTGGTTCGGAGCTGGTGCTTTGCGTGTGGAAAACAAAAGAACCGAATTGAAACTAGGCTCTGGCTCCGAACCAGCACCAGCTCTGCCTTGGTGGAAAAGGGGTATTTGTCTTTCTCAGGTGTGAAACACATCGATATTCATGATGATTCACGCCTCCTCGCATAAAGCTTTCTTACACAAAACATGTCTTACAAATTTTTTATCAATATATTGTTTTATCTGAATGAGAAGGCAGGATGATTTTCACATAGTTTTGAAGCAAATATTCTAGGCTTCGTGATACAATTTTCAAAAGTCTTGTGAAGAAGTAATCAGTATGGGTTTCATGACCTTATTTCAGTGACAATTTTGTTTTTGTTTTTTCACAAACCACGCCTAAACGTCATTATCTCAAAACTACAAACTTTTACATACATGCTGCAGATATATTTTTGTAGCAGAGTTTGTGCTGAATACAGTGTAATCATGAAAATGTCACAAGTAACAGAAATAAGCACAAATGTCACAGCATGTCAGAACACCTCCAGGGCCCAGAAAACACCTCAGACCCCAGAGGGTTAAGAGGGTATTTTTACAGAGTGCTCCGTTTCACAGATAGCCGCCGGGTAAGCCCAGTACTCCCCTTGTTTGAAAATGTCATTATGCAGATTATGCATATTCCAGCAAGCAGGACGTGTTGAGGTGACCGGCTTCCAGTGTAAAGCCTCCCTCAAATGACCAGGCTACCCCAGATACAGACTTTAGTACTCCCCTTTATTTTAGGGTCATTGTGCTGAGTCCATCGCCTGCGGCCAGATTGCTATATGGATGTTGTAGGCTTCCTCTCATCTGAGAGTCGTCATGCTGAGGCCTCCATCCTCCAGAGTTCCATGCAAATATATTTGTCTTTGCATTGGGAAGAGGCCTCTCTCTCTCTTTATATCAGAGAGTTGTGTTTTAGGCCCTTCGCTTTTTGAGCTCAGTGTTATGCATATCTTAGATTAGCTGTTTTTTTACATGGTAAGAGATAACACTTGAAACTCTCTGGTGTGAGTATGACAAGCCTCCTCTTCCTTAAAAGAGTCATCCTGCTGAGGCCTCCATGCAAACAGCTTTTCAGGTAGAGTTAGAGAAGTGGTCTCTCTCTCTCTCTCTCTCTCTCTCTCTCACCGAGAGTAGTATTTAGGCCTCCTCTTCTTCAAGAGTCATCCTGCTGAGGCCTCCATGCAAACAGCGTTGCTGGTAGAGTTTGAGGAAGGGCCCTCTCAATACAAAGAGCTGTTCTTTAGGCTCTGCATTGTGCTTATCTGAGTTAAGCTATTTTCGCACACTGTGAGAAAAGGCTCTAGAAACCGCATTGGTGTGAGTATGGCTGGCCTCCTCTTCCTTAAAAGCGTCATGCTGAGTCCTCCATCCTCCAGAGTTCCATGCAAATAGAATTTTATTTGCATAAGAAGAGGTCTCTCTCTCGTTGTATCAGAGAGTTGTGTTAGCCCCTTCGCTTCTTGAGCTCTGTGCTACTGTGCTAATATCTGAGTTTAGTAGGTTTTGACAGTATGGCAGGGCTCCTCTTCCCTAAAAGAGTCATCCTATGAGGCCTCCATGCAAACATCCTTTGCAGGTAGAGCTAGAAAAGAGGGCTCTTCTCATAATAGTGAGCTGTTCCTAAACCCTTCGCTCCCTTCGCTCTGTGCTGGGCATTTCTAAGCTTAGCTTCTTTTCCACATGGTATGAGGAAAGCACTAGAAATCCTCTGGTGTGAGTATGGCAGGCCTCCTCATCCTTAAAAGAGTCATCCTGCTGAGGCCTCCATGCAAATAGCTTGCAGGTAGAGCTAGAGAAGGGCCCTCTCGATTACAGAGAGCCATTCTTTAGGCCCCTCGCTCCCCTCGCTCTGCACTGTCAAGTCATCTTCATTTATATAGTGCTTTTAACAATATAGATTGTTCCAAAGCGGCTTTACAGAGATACAAGGATAGTTTAAAGTAACAGAGATTGTTAAGGCTTTATAGCAGTTCTTGAATAAAGTTATTTTCCAGCTAAAGTTAATTTGATTGATTCACTTCTGTCGCAACAATCATTAGTTATTAACTTAGGGGCCGCTAACACGACACCGTTTTAACAGGAAACTCTACACAGACTTTAAACGCGACACCTGTGAGAACGCTGATGGCGTGCACATGCGTATTACGAATTCAGTCTATTGGTATGCGCGTTTGAATATATGTGCACAGGTTTGTAATTCCCTACAAACCAAGCCTTAAAAAACTACTTGTCTGGCCTTAACATTTTTGATACAGAATTGTATCACTTCGGGGTAGATGCGCGAACCGAATTTTCCCGACAACGCTTTATCTGTAGAGTGGTAAAGGGATCCTCAATAAGGAGAAACTAGTTGGCACTTTAGCACCCCACTATGACATCAGGTCCAGGCACAGGTCCACTGTGCATATCTGAGCTGAGCTGAGCGGTTCTCCCACATTGTGAGAGAAAGCACTAGAGACCACTGTAGTGTGAGTGTGGCAGGCCTCCTCTTCTTCTAGAGTCGTCCTGCTGAGGCCTCCACTTCCCATAGCCCTGTGAAGGAGCTTTTTGTCTCTGGTTAGAGCAAAAAAAAAAAAGAAAGAAAAAAAGACACACAGGTTGTTGGCTTCAACTGATAAAGCATGTTAGCCTCCCTGGTACAGGGGTTGACACTGGTCCCCTGAAAATAGCAGGCTATGGCCCAATGGGTCTGGCTCATACTCCCTGAAAGGAACCCCTCTAAGTTGGGTTATGATGTCCAGGCCTTTGAGCTGGCTTTGGGTCAAGCCCTTTGTGTAAAACCACAAGGATGCTTCCTCATTAAGCATGAAGCTCGGGCAGTGGCTGTAGGAGGTAGTGCAACTTTTAATTGAACATTTACTTTAATATTCAACAATAATATTGATCTGCCTGCATTGACACCATTATATGAGAACTGAACTGAGCTGGACGATAACATCACGGTTTTCTCCAGAGCGGCTATATATGTAAATGAACTAAATAATAACTTTTTTACAACAAAAATTAAACATCACTGAACTTACTTAAGCTGGACTGTGACACTATTTTCTTCTGGAAACAAACTTTGTTGCATCATTTTCCTGTTATCTCTGTAAAACTGCTTTGAAACAATCTGTAAAACAATCTGTATTATATGTATATTGTAAAAAGCGCTAAATAATTAAATGTGACTTGACTTGACTTGACTAACAGCCTGAGGCATCCAGTAGGGGGGATTTAACTCTTAAGTTAAATGTGTTCGTTTTTGCAGCACAGCCATGATTGGCATACATCCCCTCAGCATGGCAGTGTGAGTATTTCGTTCCCCAAATGTGTCTCAGGACACAGTGCGAGTTCCCTTTCGAAAGGGAACGTTTCGGGTTATGCCAGTAACCCTTGTTCTCTGAGAACAGGGAACGAGACACATGCCTCCGGGCTGCCTGCACAGTCCCTTCAGACAAAGAAGTGGATGACATGTTCTCTAGGCGCCCTCTTATACTTCTTGGTCACACTAGCGATGACATCATGGCTGTCGCCGGCCAATAGGATTATGTGTGATTACAGTGATTATACAGTACTTCAGTCATCAGTCACGCTGAGGCGTTCCCCAAACGTGTCTCAGGACGCAGTGTCTCGTTCCCTGATCTCAGGGAACAAGGGTTACAGTCGTAACCCGAGACAATTGTTGTAAAATGGAGCATAAGTGGCGTTACTCTGGCTTGAATGTATTTGATCAAGTTTGGAAAAAAGACAGCTCGGGGGAATACAGAGCTGCAATTGAGTCTACAATATCTGCTTATTTTCTTAGATTATTGATAATAATCAAAGAAATCCCAGGCATCTCTTTCAAACCATAAACAGACTCCTTAAAGTTAACTTTGGCAAATCTATGCCTTTTTCAAATCAGTTGTGTAATAATTTTCTTCATTTTTTCAGTTCTAAAATTGACAATGTCCATACTCTAATTCATGCTACACCTGTTTCCTCTTCAACACTGCTTGCCTAGTTTCTCTGGGACATCTTTCTCTATTTTTTCTCAAATTGAGTTGCTTACTAGAGAGGTATGGCGTATGAAAGCTACCACTTGCATACTTGATCGGGAAATCAAGCCGATAGTTGGTTCTGCCTATTAAATTAGTAATTTAACATTGGGATACAGGAAAGTATTTAAAACATTTTTAAAGTTGAATTGCATTGAAAATATTGCTGTTAAAAGATCTTCATCTTTGTCTTTTGTCACGTGTACAGTATTCATTATAAACCAGTTCTCAGGGTTACACAAGGTGTATTTGAAGAGTAGGAGTCAGTGATGAGAGATCTGGCAGTAAACTGAAACTCATCATGCCTCGTGGAGTCTGTGGCTTCTGAAGAGAGAGCAGCTGTACCTGAGGAGATGTCCATGTGCGCTCCGGCCTTCCGGTGCCAGACTCCAGTGCCAGATCCCAGTGCCAGATCCCAGTCTGGCCTGTTAAACACTCCACACGGAGCAGCTCGGCTCATCCAGACCTTTTAAACGAGCAGCGTGTCCGGCAGGGTAGATAAACGCTCCATGTTTACATGATGCTGTTCTCTGTGTGGGGAAGCAGGCGTCTGACCGGCCGAGGCTTAGTCTGACTGTGAATCCTTATCCATCTGCATTCCTGCTTTTCATCATGCATATAGGCATGTGTATCAACTACTAACAACAACAGTAAAATATACACATGCTTTCTGATGGTAGAAGACCTGTAGACTGTTATAGAGACTTTTACAGTTTATACCATGGTAGCAATATTTATGCATGGTAGTCAGTGATTCTCTTTCATAATATTTACATGGAGTGTTTGGTTTGGTTTTCATTCATAAAATCCAAAATGAAAAGAGAAAAACAGTTCTAAAGTAATTTATCAAAAAACAGGCATTTCCTCTGGGTTATTTAGCATATAAACCAATCAAAATAACTATATTGTGATTGTGACTTATATATATTTATACTGCACACCTCTAATTTCTTGCAAAGAAACTGATATATTTTTTTCTTTTTGTCCAGTGCCAGACTCTCAAGAACAAGACATTTTCCTTTGGAGGAAAGACACAGGCTTTGGCTTCCGGATCCTGGGTGGAAATGAACCCGGAGAACCGGTGAGTCCGATGATAACATCCGTACAAATAAACATGCATTGCGTTGAGTTGAGTTATAGAGCTAGAAAACATGTATTTTCCTCGTCAAATAGAGCTCAAACAGTACAGCATGATTCTTTGATGACTATAGATAAATATAAATATGAATTTCAAATTTGCATGATCACAGAAAACAGAATCTATTGCTCCTTGCATGAATAAACAGGCCAAAATGTGTATTTCTTTAATTTACTCTGTATTGGCCAATTTTAGTGTTAAAATATTGGTGATGGTATCAGTACCTCTCACTTCCTGATCTATAATTTTCATTTACAATAATCGATAAAAAAATTTGACATCAGAATCTTAATTTCCGAGTGATACTGGAAGTCTGTCCCAGTCTGTCCCAGATACTGGAAGTCTGTCTTACTTATGGCGTACCACAAGGCTCCACTCTGGCTCCTACTTTGTTTTCATTGTATATGCTGCCGTTGGGATACATTTTTAGGAAACACGGAGTGTCTTTCCACTTATATGCAGATGATACTCAAATCTATCTGCCTTTTAAGCGCACTGACACAAAGGGCCTTGAAACCCTATCTGCATGCCTAAATGACAGAAAATCCTGGATGTCCTTACGTTTTTTACATTTAAACGTAAGTAAAACTGAGGCTATTGTGTTTGGCCCCTCTTTAGGAGATGGAAAAAATACTTTTAATACTGCAGACCTGTACTGTGATATTAAACCTACGGTCAGGAGTCTGGGAGTGGTTTTGGATTCCTCCTTAAAGCTAGAGAAACACATAAACACAGTGGTTAAATCAAGTTTCTTTCACTTGAAGCTATTATCTAGAGTAAAGCATTTTCTATCACCGATAGAGCTTGAAAAAGTTATACATGCTTTCGTTCTATCCCGTCTGGATTATTGTAATTCCTTATATGTAGAACTACCCCAGTTTTCAATTACAAGGCTTCAAATGGTCCAAAATGCAGCTGCCAGATTCCTGACTGGGACTCGCAAACATGAACATATCACTCCGATTTTATTGTCTCTTAACTGGCTGCCGGTGCGTTACAGAGTTGACATGAAAATACTGATGTTTGTTTTTAAATCTTTAAACGGTCTTGCACCTTCATACTTGTCCGAACTTGTAAATGTCAATGTACCTGGGAGGTGTCTAAGGTCCACGAGTAACTATAATCTGTCCCAGCCACGCTCACGCTTAAAGTCTAGAGGGGACCGTGCTTTCGCTGTTGTCGGTCCTAGGCTGTGGAATAGCCTCCCTGTCTCCTTGAGATCGCTATCCTCTTTATATGAGTTCAAACTCAAACTAAAGGTGTATCTTTTGGAGCGTGCATTTCTCTGAATTTAAATGTATCTATGTTTTTTCTGCAGTCTGAATGATATTTTTATTCTTAAATCTTGTTGGATTTATGTCATGTGAAGCACAGTGGTCAACTTCTGTTGTGTTTACTTGTGCTATATAAATAAAGAAAAGAAGAAGAAGTCAACTCAGGACAATAATGGTGTAAAATAACTATAATAATACTCTGCTACATTTAATCATAAGCACAGCTGATTTGACTCATAATGGTCTGATAGTTTAATTGGAATCCCGTCTGAGGACATGATCCAGAATTCCCAGCAGGCTGTGTGTGTCGAGCTGCGGTGTGTGACTGTGACGTGTGTGTGCACTCCAGATCTACATAGGGCACATCGTGAAGTTCGGCGCGGCGGACGAGGACGGCCGGCTGCGATCCGGAGACGAGCTCATCTGTGTGGACGGAACCGCTGTGGTGGGCAAATCTCATCAGCTGGTGGTGCAGCTCATGCAACAGGCGGCCAAACAGGGGCACGTCAACCTGAGCGTGCGGCGAAAGACCACTTACACAGGTGAAGCTTTCACACACACTCACAGCACACACTCTTCCAGCTAAGGAACCATCCTTTATTCATTAATCACTGTGGCCCTATTCAGACGCTCACTGTTTCGCAGGGTACCTGCACCACTGCGGGTACGGCGTTGGTCTCCTATCTCGGTGCCTGGGAGCCTGGCTAGCGCTTCCCAGCCCGCCCAGCTGGCTCATCTGTTCCATCAGACTTGGCTATGCGATTCAGTTCGCCTGGCGTTCCCCGGCCTTCAGGGGCATCCAGTTCACCCGTGTACTGGCGAACCGTGCTCCTGTGCTTCGGGTAGAAATGGCAGTCCTACTGGTGAAGGACGTGATAGAGCCGGTCCCTCCAGCCGATATGAAGACTGGCTCCTACAGCCCATACTTCATTGTACCCGATGGTTGCGGCCAATCTTGGACCTGCGAGTCTTGATCAGTCCCTTCTCAGTCTGCCGTTCAAGATGCTAACGCAGAAACACATCTTCGGGTGCATCCGTCCCCAAGATTGTTTTGCAGCGATTGACCTTTGGGTCAACTGGGAGAAGAGCAAACTCGCCTCCGTGCAGAGGATCTCTTTTCTTGGTATGGAGTTGGACTCAGTCAACCTAATAGCACGCCTCACAGAGTAACATGTTCAGTCGGTTTTGAACTGCTTGAATTCGTTGAAACGCAGGACAGAGGCCCCACTGAAACCTTTTCAGAGGCTCCTGGGGCATATGGTATCCGCAGCAGCTGTGACGCCGCTTTGGATTGCTTCATATGAGGCCGCTTCAGCACTGGCTTCTCAACTGAGTCCGAGATGGGCGTGGCAGCACGGCTCGTGCCGGGTTTCCATCTCTCCCCAGTGTCGCCAAACCCTGACCTGTGGTCAGACCCTTCATTTCTACGGCCAGTTGTCCCCCTAGATCAAGTGTCCAGGTATGTTAACTTTATGGATGCCTCTGCCACCGGCTGGGGGGCCACGTACAACGGGCATGCAGCTTCAGGTCTGTGGACGGGACCTCAGCTTCATTGACACATCAACTGCCTCGAGTTGTTAACAGTACGTCTTGAGCTGGGCCGCCTCAAAGCACCGCTACGAGGCAAGAACGTACTGATCCGTACGGACAGCACTGCGACCGTGGCGTACATCAACCGTCAGGGTGGTCTACACTCCCACCGCATGTTGCAACTCGCCCGCCATCTCCTCCTATGGAGTCAGAAGCATCTAAGGTCGCTTCGTGCCATTCACATCCGGGCCTGCTCAACCGTGCAGCCAACGAGCTTTCACGATAGCAGGTGCTACCGGGAGAGTGGAGACTCCATCCCCAGGTGGTCCAGCTGATTTGGAGGCGCTTCGGGACCGCACAGGTAGATCTGTTTGCTGCCCCGGACACGTCCCACTGCCAGTTGTTCTATTTCCTGTCCGAGGGCACCCTCGGCACGGATGCACTGGCACACAGCTGGCCCAGGGCCCTACGCAAGTATGTGTTTCACCCAGCGAGCATGACCCTGGACGGGACCCGGAGGTTCTGGGTGACCTACACCAAGCGGTGATAGACACCATCACTTCTGCGAGAGCACCCTTTATTCATTGTTCATTGAGTGATGTTCTTCTCACCAGAAGAACCCCCCGAACTTCCTTCCTGCAAGCTGGGTTGGAGCGAGGGCTGTCTCCCTCCACCCTTAAAGTGTATGTTGCCGCTATCGCCGCACATCACAATGCAGTTGAGGTAAGTTGCAGGTAAGTCGCTGGGGAAGCACGACCTGATCGTCAGGTTCCTGAGGGGGGCATTGAGACTAAATCTGCCTCACCCTCACTCGATACCCTCTTGGGCCTTATCGGTGGTGCTTACCGCACTGCAGAGACCACCCTTTGAGCCTTTGCAATCAGCAGAGTTAAAAACCAGTACTCCTGGTTGCACTGGCCTCCATCAAGAGGGTAGGGGACCTGCATGCATTTTCAGTCGACGAATCGTGCCTAGAATTCGGCCCGGCCAACTCTCACGTTATCCTTAGACCCCAGTTGTGCCCAAGGTTGTCACCACTCCCTTCCGGGACCAGGTGGTGAACCTGCAAGCACTGCCCCTGGAGGAGGCAGACCCAGCCCTGGCTTTTCTCTGTCCCGTTCACGCTCTGCGCCTATACGTGGACAGAACGCAAGCCTCAGGAACTCAGACCAGCTCTTCGCTCTTGAAAAACGAACTACTTATCTCCTCTTACCTGGCTATATAGAAGAGGAGGAATGCAACATAGAGCCCCCTAGTGCATGGTAGTGGCATTACCCTTAAAAAACACAGTAACCAAGTTCTGGGCGGTTACAACCAGGCTTGTGCACAATTCAGAATTAAATTGAGAATGACTCCTGAATTCCAATTCAATTCTTGAATTTGAATTGATGTCAAAAACAGGATCTAGAATTTCAATTCGAATTTGAATTAAACGAATCCGAACAGCGTTTTCTCCCCACAGATTTGTCCGTCCCTGTTAGAAGCACTTCCTATCTGAATAGGGCGTACAGTATGTGCTGGTTTAGCTGATGGTCTCTCTGCTTTTCTCTGCTGTTTCTCTGCTTTTCTCTGCTGGTCTCTCTGATGTTTCTCTGTCTGCAGGTTATAAGGGCGAGGGGGACGTTCCCCCGTCTCCGGCCTCCTCTCACCACAGCAGCACACAGGCTCCGTCGCTCACCGAGGAGAAGCGCACGCCTCAGGGCAGCCAGAACTCGCTGAACACCGTGAGCTCGGGCTCCGGCAGCACCAGTGGCATCGGCAGTGGTGGTGGAGGGGGCAGTGGGAGCACGGTCACGGCCCTGCAACCCTACGACGTGGAGATCCAGCGCGCCGAGAGCGAGGGCTTTGGCTTCGTCATCGTGTCCTCCGTGTCCAGGCCTGATGCGAACACCACCTTCGGTGAGATCCTTCACTCCATCAGGGGATGTCACAATCACAGTTGAGACTCAGAAGCTCGGGATGCCCTCCTGTTTTAAAAACACAGACTATATAGTTATTTTATTCATCCTCTAATCTTGTGGACAAATAGCATTCCAGTTGGGGCTGTGAAGGGGCATGTAATCCACTGTTTAATGAGAGTCACTGTTTTGAGTCTGAACGAGAGAGATCTCAGTCGTGAACGAATTGAATGAAGTGGTACATGTTGTTTGTGAATGAAATTAATGAGAGTGTACCGGGTCATTTAGCATGCGAGTCAATCTCAGCAGAAATCGGATGCAAAGCGCAGGGATCCGTACTGTGCACATACGCTTCTTTATATACTCATATTTAACATACAGAACATTACTCGGTTACACTTTATTTCGATAGTCCACTTTAGACATTCTACTGACTATCAGTAACTTTTCAACTACATGTCAGCTCTCATTAGAGTATAAGTAGACTGTTGTAGACTGTTAGGCTTCGGGTTAGTAGAATAAGTTGACTTGTAGTTGTCAAATTACTTATAGTCAGTAGAATGTCTAAAGTGGACTATCGAAATAAAGTGTAACCCATATCTCCACGTTTAACATAATCCCAGATTTATGAATGTGTAAATGTCTGACCAAACAATTAAAATGTTAATTATGCAACAAAAACTTTTTTTTAAAACTTACTTTGGTCATCAGAACCACTTATTTAGACTTATTTTATTCATTTAATGAGTAGATTAGGCACATATTTTAATAAAGCCAGACCAGTTTTTTTGTAACAAGTAAATACGTTTGTTGACTTAAGTCATAACACATAAGACACTCTTTTTCACCATCTTCTGGCGTGTTTATGTAATATGAAGAAATGGTCACTGAACGAATCATTTTGGTGTACGAACTGAAAATGAACGAATCTCTTGAAAGAATCTAAATCTCCACCACTAACATTAACACATGGTCACAGTGGTTTCACTCTGCTGACGCTGCCATCTAAATGTGGGCTAATCTTTCTTCTTTTTCTGTCTCACGGACCTCAGCTGGAAACACATGCGTGTCGATGCCTCATAAAATCGGTCGTATCATCGAGTTCAGTCCGGCGGACCGCTGTGGAAAGCTGAAGGTGGGCGATCGGATCCTAGCGGTCAACAGCTGCTCCATCACCAACAAATCACACTCGGACATCGTCAACCTGATCAAAGAGGCGGGTCACGCGGTCACGCTGCGCATCATCCCCGGAGACGGTGAGTTGGCACTGGGTCACGCTGGGGAGATCGTAGTTCTGATGGAGGCATCATTACACTCCTGTCAATCATCTCCAGCGGGGAATCAGACCCTGCGATTCACTCACTGTCTTTATAATAATGGTTGCACATTCACATCAGTCTAATAGCAGTTTTCTCCATTCATAATTACTTGAGGATTCTAGCATGGGACAGGGTTAAAGCATGTTTACATTCTTGTTCCTTAAGTTCTTGTTCCTTAAAATAACTCATACATTTCTCTGATGGTCACAATATAAGCACATTTTGAAGTGCCGGCTGCCTGACGTGGGTATATTCTGAACACACACACGACACACACACATCTGTTGGGCTTTAGATGACAGGAGCTTTACCCTTCATCATGTGAGAGAGGAAGAAGAAGGGCGGCGCTCAACAGAAACTTGGGATTGAGTTTCGATATCATGCTTTCTGCCAGATGTTATGAGAACTGAGAACTTTCCACATGGTGGCGCTGAAATAAATACATGTACTTTTGTTCCTCTATTTGAAGTGTTTTATGGCCTAGAATCTGAATCCAGACATTATTCAGTTTAACTTTATGGAAAATGTTGATATGTAGAAATATCGACTAGTAAATGTCAGTGTTGGAGACACTAATGTAAAGCTTTGATCATCTTCAGGAATGGCTGGGAGCGACTGAGTGATCTGTGTATTTTGGGCGCCTGGTCACTTCAAAACTTGGACGATCTGAAAACACGTCAAATTTCTTCAGTTTCTGAAGCGATAACTTGAGAAATACTGCAAAGCTGTGCAACTGCAGTCATGAAGCTGAAGTTGATCAACAGCACAAATGATTTCAAGCTGTAATTCATGCATTCAAAACATTATAACTGTTTCTCTTTCTCTCTGACCGAATAGAGACGTCTAATGCCTCATTACTGACCAACGCAGAGAAGATCGCCACCATCACCACTACACACTCACCTCAGAGCAGCACAGAGCCCAGGTGACACACACACACACACACTGATTTAGTAATGATATTCATAATCACAAAACAAAACATTTTGACAGGTGAACATCAGTATCATGATCTTTCGTTCTGTTTGTCCAACAGGAATAACAAACCCAAACCGGCGCTGACCCAACCGCCCGCCTACAGTCAGGTGAGCGCGTGACCTCTGACCTGAACACACACTGCTGCGTTTAGAATGTTTCGGTCAGTTCACAGTTTTACAGTATGAAGGTGAAGTTTTTCTGGGAACACTTTACAGTAATGTCTCAGTTGTTTACATTAGTTAATACATAATTAACATGCAATATATTTTACTGCATTTACTGATCTTTGTCATGTTTGTTAATAAAAGTACAGTTGTTCATTAGTAATGTTGACAGATACAGATGATACAGCCATTATTGACAGCACATCATTTGGCATAAATACACAGGTCAAACATTTGTTTTTTAATTCACAAGTAGATGAGCTTTCATCATATATAATTTGAGAATTACTTACACTTCCCACAATGCACAAACTCAAAGCTTGATCAGGTATTTTTGATGCACGCATGTTTTCTGATTTCAGTGTTTATCACCGTTTATACATGCAGCAATGCAAGAAACATGTGAGATCACTCGGGTCTACACCTGCAAGCGAAATTATTCAACCCCCACTGCAAATCAGGATTATTGGCAAAATTGACTGACTTTCAGCTGTTTGCAATAAACAAATCAAACAAAAGTAATTGAAATAGCTCAACACAACAGATGTTTCCCCAAATTTAATTGAAAATGCAACTTTTAATGACTTCTGCAGTCTCAAAATTATTCACCCCCCTGATATAATCCTCACAACAGCTCAGATCTGCAGAACAGGTGTTGACTCACTAATCAAGGGCTTCATTAGCTGCACCAGGTGTGCTTGAGCTAGAACACATGACACATCTGAACTGGTGAGGTTTGTTGAGTCAAAAGAAGAGTTTGTTGTTAAGTCAAAAAAATGGTCCAAAAAGTTAAGAGAAGATTTCATCGCCCTTCACAAACAACGAACAGGATACAGAAAGATAGCGAAGACACTAAATGTTCCTAGAGACACCTCTGGAAGCATAGCAAGATCAAAGTTAAAGGTACAGTGGATACACCCCCTGGACGGGGCAGAAGGAGGAACGGTCAACGGTTCAGAAAAGCCCTGGAGTGACTGCAGAAGACCCGAGGTTTCAGATGCACAGTAAAGCTCGTACTAAACACATGCCAGAACTCCAGGACTACACCACTACTGACCCTAAAGCACAAGAAAAGTGCTCAATATCATATAAATAAGCCACAGAAGTTTTGGGATTCTGTGAAGTGAAGTGATGAAACAAAACTGGATCTTTTCCGCCCTGTGGATCAGCGATGTGTCTGGAGGAAGAAGAATGAAGCATCAGCTGTGAAGACCTCTGTCTACAGTTCAGCATGAGGAGCTCGTGATGCTCTCGGCTGATGTATATCCTCTGGCTCTGGAAACCTGCAGCGTGAGGAAGGAGAGATGGAGTCACTGAAGTATCAGGAGATCCTAGGAAAAAAACATCATGCCGTCAGTGAGGAAGCTGGAGCTTGGGCCTTCAACAGGACAATGATCACAAGCATTCCTCAGATTCCAGCAAGGCTTGGTTTCAGAAGGAGTCCTGGAAGATACAGTCACATCACAGTCACATGACTTGAACCCCATAGAAAATATCTGGTGGGATTTGAAGGCGGTTGCAGAACGCAAACCCAAGAATATTCCTGAACTGGAATGTAGTTGCTCAGATTCCTCAGAAACGCTGCCGGAATCTGCTGTCTGGTTATACACCTCGTCTGCAGCTCATAACAGCAAAAGGATGTTCTACTGAGTGCTAAAGATGCTAACCATGAAGGGGGTGAATCATTTTGACACTGCAGAAGTCATTGAAAGTTGCATTTTCAGTTGAATTTGGGGAAACCACTTGATGCATCTGTTGTGTTGAGCTATTTTAATTACTTTTGTTTGATTTGTTCATTGCATACAGCTGAGAGTCTTACAATTTTGCCAATAACCCTGATTTGCAGTGGGGTTTGAATAATTTCGCTTGCAACTGTATTTCTCCATTTGATCACACTGAGAAACATCTTAGACATTCACTATATATCAAATAAAAATGAAGAAAAAAATATTTTTTTTTTTACACCTCTCAACCCCCCATTAATAGTTAATTACAATAAAGCGTGATGTGACTGATGTAGTTACCTTATAACACTGTGTTTTCCTGGGTAAGTACACTGTGTGGCAGGTGTGTGTGGTGATCTTGATGATGTGTGTTTAGGAGGCAGAGTTTTATTCAGTGGATCTGGAGAGGGAGAGTAAAGGCTTCGGCTTCAGTCTGAGAGGGGGGAAGGAGTACAACATGGATCTGTACGTGCTGAGATTGGCTGAGGACGGAGCAGCCACCAGGAACGGCAAGATGAGGGTAGGAGACACACACGGGAGCGATGCTTTCACATCGAGACGTTGCTCGTGGACAAAGTTACACAGTCCTCCATCTTAATCTTAGATATGATGTGTCCCGCCATCATGTGTTCAGAATCTGTCTGCCCGTCTCTCTATCCTCCTCTTTCTACTCTCTAACTCTTCCTCTCAGTCTGTCTCTTGGATTTTGTATGATACTTACTGTTTAGTAAAATGACAAAGTATTTAAGTGATAACATTAATTGAGAAAAACTATAATGGAGGCAGTTCAACTTTCTGAATTTCTTCTGTACAAACTGATGATATGAAGAGTGCGAAATCATTAGTTCCCCAGTTAGTCCACTGTTACTCTTCTCAGAGTGTTAATGCAGTCCTCTAACTCCTCAATGACCGACTGATCTTTATCACACAGACTCTGAAAGATGCGCTCTATTGCTTTACAATCTCCTGATAAACTGCTCTACTAGGCATCATTGTTGGAAGTAACCCCGGTTGATGAATACACATTACAGATACCCCTTTTCCACCAAAAAAGAACTGGTTCGGAACTGGTGCTGGTTCAAAGTTGGTTCAACTTGCAAACCTTCTCAGAACCTGTTTGTTTTTCCACTGACTAGAGAGCCCAGCGAACGACGTCGTTACGTCACTGTGTACGTCGCCATACGTCTTAGCTTTCCCAACTTCAAGCATAACAATTACAATGGCGGACTACATCGTTTTTCTGCAAATGTTTCTCCTGGCTTTGGGATCCTATATTGGGGTCAGAAGACGACATTTAGAACACATTTGTGCTGCTCGTCTGGATTACTATAGACGGAGGTTACGTTCGAGAAGAAGTTCGACAATAACCCCGCCCCCAGCCCCCGACGTAAGCATGACGTGGTAAAAGAACGGTTCTAGTCCAGCAAAGAGTTGGTGCCGCTTTGGAACCAATTTTCCTGGCCAAGAACCGGTTCTTTGGCTGTCGAAACACAAAGAACTTGTTCGTGAGTAGGCACCGGCTCCGAACCGGCACCAGCACCAGAGACCTTGGTGGAAAAGGGGTATAAGAGACTGATCAACATACTGACAGTTTCCATTGGTAAATGCCTGCTGATCTAAAATCAGGGCTCCCAAAATACATGTGTTTCCATTTCCTCCTCTACACTGAGAACAGCAGCAAACCTTCAGTGCACCGTAAGGCGTTCAGTACAGGTCCAGACTCACTAACCAGTCTATGTTCACAACTTTAATAACATTTTCATGAAGCTCCCAGTTGTTGATGTTCTTCTTGATCCTCCCATGAGCTCATTCTGGTGTCCGCCTGCTTTCAGGTCGGTGATGAAATTCTGGAGATCAACGGTGAAACTACAAAAAATATGAATCATTCCCGCGCCATCGAGCTGATCAAGACCGGAGGAAGACGAGCTCGCCTGGTGCTGAAGAGAGGAGATGGATCCGTCCCAGAGTACGGTGTGTAACAAACCATGCGGGAAATCTTCAGCATTCATGTCTTTATCTGTCCTGAACTGCCTTTTCTTCTTGTTCTCCACTGTTAAATCGCTACTTCTTGGTGATCAATAAGCCTCTTTTGAGAAGTCTGAAGTTAAGACTTGAATATGAGACACATTCACATTCAGTCATTATTCAGTTCAGTTCAGCTCATTGTTGATTCAGTTCAGTAACTGTGTAAAGGTCATTTAATTACCTTTATTTAACCAGGAGAGAAGACTCACTGAGATTAAAGTCTCTTTTACAGGAGCTCATGTTATTATGAAATGAGCTCAATTCAGCTGTAAGCAGCTCTACAGAAGACTATAGTGTCACTTTTCAGCTGTAAAGTTCCATTAATCCGATGGATTGAGTTCTAGTTTTGTTCTCAGCCGGTAGAGTCAGTGCAGATGGGTAATATCACTGAGCATCCAGTGTCTGCTGCATTGATGTCGAGAGCTCTTCTGAACTCTTCAGTCAGTGTTTCTCTTGATTCACCCCTGTTTCTCTCTCTGTTCTCTGCTGGGCTCAGCTATGATGGGTCCGCATCTCGCTGCCTGTCTGAGGAATGATAAGTTGGGCGAGCCCTGCTACTACCTTATGGGTCAAAACCAAGCCACGGTTTGTAAAGCACAGTGTGTGTCAACCCTTCCCATCACCCACAAGTGTGTGTTGTTCCCTCACCCGCCCTCATGCCACGCTTTCATCCCGCTGACCTATGACCCCATGCTCAATGGATTCATATTCCCGATGGATGATGCTCGGATGCATGTGTGATGCTGTCATGTTGTTGTTTCTGTTAATGGATGATAACAGATGAGTGAATGTTACGAAAGCTGAAAGACGAAAGAGTCTGTCCGTATCCCGAATTTTTTTAAATCAGACGAATAAAAACAAATCTGATTTTGCATAAAGAAAACTAAGCCTATTTTTTGGACCATTAATGGGTTTTTTTGCGTTGTGACATCTATTATGTTTCCATCACCATATTATTATGTGAATTATGGAACATTGGTGGAGGGAAACACCAAGACAAATTCTAAAAATGTCCATAAAAAACATTCTTTCCAAAACTTCTCAACTATGACCAAAACCTCCCGATGACCCTTGCGTTCAGGAAGAGTTACGGAGGGAGCAGGTGCTCCTGTGCGACGCAGGGAATTGAGAGTTTTTGACATCTTGTTTTCCAGGGGTGTCCTACAACCCTTCATCCACCTAACTGTATTAAAGTGCCCCTATTATGCTATTTTAAAGGCTGCTAATGTTGTTTTGGCGTCTTCAACAATAGATTCACATTCATCCATGATCAAAAACACTGTAATGTCCTCATAATCTCCACTGCAGCATCAGCTCTTTCCTCTCAGTGTCTGAAACGCTTCCATCAAAGATTCAGTCTCTCTAAGCCCCGCCTCTCTGAGAGCTGCTCTGCTGTGATAAGTCAGAGGGCCCAGTTTGCTGTGATTGGTCAGAAAGCAAACGCTCATTATAATATCTGAATCTCAGCTCTTGATACACAGTGATACGAACAGTAACGATGGCGTGGCTTTTACCGTATCAATCTCATTAAAGTGGATTTGCTTTGGCAGCAGAAAACAGTGTCTTTGATTTGTTTCCCTTTCTTTTCTTTCGATTATCTGTATGTGAATAAGTAAGTTTGTGTTGTTATAACATGTCGTCTTTGTTATGTAATCTAAAAAGCAAAAAAAAAACACAAAAAAAACAGTGTCTTCTAGACATGAACAATACGAACCAAACTCTTCCAGTCTCAGATAAACTACAGTGTTTGAGGGCGGGCAAAGAGATGCTGCTCAGCCAATCAACACCAGAGGAGGGCATTATGCGAATTAGTTACAAACCTACGCAGGATCAGCAGAGACTGAATTACTGACGACTCGTTTCAGTTCAGAATCACTTCTTTCTTTTAGGAGACAAAAACTCCATTTATCTACACTTTGATCTTTAAAACTTTGCACTTTTTACATTCATAAACAGTTTTATTACACACTGCATGAAAGATAATATTTGGAAGAAAAACATATTAGGGGTACTTTAAAACATGATCACATTTGGGAAATGCCTGAAAGTGTCCGACACTGTATATCTGTGTGACAATAATAAGGACTCAAGGCTTTTGGAGCAAATATCCGTTGGTGATGCCCAAAATTTTATCATTTGATGATTTGAGTCACTTACTCCTCACTGATTGTGCCTCTCACGTGTCTGAAAGTGATATGCTTGAGCAGGAGAGATTTCTGCCGTTTGTGTGTCGGCAAGTGCAGCTGATCGTTCCGATGAACCCAAAGATAGTTTTCAAAGCTATAATCTAGGCCATTTCAGCTCTAACCTCAATCAGACTCGCCTGTCTGCAGCTGTAGTGATCCGGAGGAGCTTGACCAGGCGAGTTTGATCCGGGTTGGAGCTGAACTTTGCAGGAGCGCAGCCATCGAGGGCAAAGCGGTACTTTACAGAAACTTAGACATAACTTCCGTTCTTCGATTTGTGTCATTGTTTAGATGACTTGATATAATAAGGAATGAGTAGGGCTGTGTCCAAAGCTTTGACTGGTTGTTGTGTGAGCATTTTGCTTTCATGATTGATTGCATGCTTCCTGTTTCATGATTGATACAAGTGCTGCCTGTTTGTTAAAGGGACGTGTGACGTCTTTACTGTTGAGGTCCTTGCACACTGAGTCCGAAATTCTCGCACGTTAAAAAATAAATACGACCTCACGTTGTGTCAATCACGTTTACACACTGCCTCCAAAACTTTTGTCCGTCATAAAAAAATTCGGATCAGGTTCGATTTTCTGCGTTTTTCGCGTCCGTAGCCAATTCAGCCAATTCAGAGCCACCGGATGGCGAATACGAAAAAATGCATATGAAAATTTCGGACTCAGTGTGCAAGGACTTATACAAGCTGAGTGCTGTTAGTAGTCCTAACTGAAAGCCTTTCTTCGTTCATTTCCAGACGGCCCAAATGACAGCTACCCTCCCTCGCCCAGGCCACAAAATAATTCGGAAGTGAGGACTTTGCTGGTCAGCGGCCCGTTTCATCCTCCGTCAGAGTCCAGCTATACATCCGAATATCCCACCCCATCCCAGCCCAAGCAGCAGCACCTGAAGGCCAGACAGCCGGACCGAGAGAAGGACACCGGCCCGGATCCGCACCACCTGTCCTGGAACAACCAACCCAGCCCCAAAAACAACTCCCACCACAGGGTCAAGAAGTCCGAGTCCGAGAGTGGCATTGCCAAGCTCTTCAAAACATTAAGGAAAGAGGGCGGATTCGGGAGGAAATCTTCCAATCAAGATCTACAGAGACAAGGCCGCAAACCATCCATAGACAGGGAAAGTATCACCGGATCTCAGATCCGTAGTGGATCCTTGGATCGCTCCTCTGGCCGGAAGCGCAACAGCTCTCCGGACCGCCGTCGGGCCAAGTCTGTGGACCGTCGCATCACTCGATCTTATAAAGATCAGTCCCCTGAACGCAGCTATCAGGCCTCTTCCCAGGACCTACTGAGCCAGATCTCCACTCCTGAGAGGCATTCCCGTTCCCAGCGAGACCCGCAGACGCCCCTCCGAAACCCCAGCAGCGAGGGCTACTTCACCTCCACCCCGGAGAGACCCGACAGGGCCGTGGCCCAAACGCTGGGCCGCACCCCGGAGCGACCCGACAGAGCCGTGGCCCAAACGCTGGGCCGCACCCCGGAGCGACCCGACAGAGCCGTGGCCCAAACGCTGGGACGCACCCCGGAGCGACCCGACAGAGCCATGGCCCAAACGCTGGGCCGCACCCCGGAGCGACCCGACAGAGCCGTGGCCCAAACGCTGGGACGCACCCCGGAGCGACCCGACAGAGCCGTGGCCCAAACGCTGGGACGCACCCCGGAGCGACCCGACAGAGCCGTGGCCCAAACGCTGGGCCGCACACCGGAGCGTGGGCTAAAGAACAGGAACCTTCTGCACAACGGTTCTCCGTCCAGTCAAGCTGAAAGACAGGGATATTTCCTGAACGGAGCCGGTGAAAGAGCCTCCCGCGGGAGATCGGACAGCAGCAGCGACGGGAGTCTCCTGGAGGAGGGTGTCACTCCGCAGCTGAGGGATTATTACAACGCTCTGAGAGCCGGGAGCGGGAGCGGGATCGGCCAGAACTCTCCCAGCAGGAGGCGGCTTTACAAGGAGAACCACGCAGACCTCAGTATCTGACCGCTTCAGCACTCCTTCAGCAGTGGGGTTCTAGTTTCATCTGTCCATTTGTTTTTATATGTTGTTGCAAGTGAGATCCATGTTTTGTCAAGAAGGTACGGACTAAAACTGTTTTGTTCTCTACAAATGCATCTACTTTGTGTCCTCTTTTCTCCAGATTCAGATTTATTGAACTAGAGCACAAGCATTCAACGTTTGTTTCTTTGTTTGTACATTTGAGTAGATGTGGCAAAACTGGAACTCCAACTATGATGCTACTGTTTAAGGAAGTAATATATTGAAGCTGTGTATTTATTTTTTGAAAAATTTAAGTGTAACTTAATGGGCTGAAAAGCATCATTCGAACACTATCTGACCTTGTCTTAACACTGCACTGGACTGAGGCACGAGCCGCCCATTAGCAAAAAAAGCGCGGAAGAACCGAGAGCAGAAAGGCATTATCTTGTGGCACAAAGTTTTGTTGTTGCTGTTGTTGTTTTGTTTTTTCGCCATAATCACCAGAAATTAGACTAAAGGCACATGTGTACAGAAAACTTGACCCAACATTAGCTTAAAGCAAGTTATTGCAAAATGTATATTTTATGAACTAATCAGGTGCTTTTAAAAAGTGCTTTGGAGCTGTATGTTTTATCAGCAGGTGTTCCTCTGGAAGATGAAGCACTGAGAGCCGTTGAGCTACAGGAACTGAGCCAATACATGCAAACACTGGAGGAATGAAGTATGAGTACAGCTATCTGATTTTAGTCCCTGCATACTTCACAATCATCTCAATCAGAGGTCTGAAGTACTTTGGAGCGTCCCTTACACAGCTACATTTACCTCCACACAGTCCAGTACCAAAGGCCATCGACAGGCTCTGAATCTCTGAACGGTGTTGGGAAATGTGTGGCCTGAACGTCCAGATACAGGAGACTCCATGAAGACGGCACCTGGCACAATCTGACGAACTGAGCCACGCGTGTTTCCGTCACGCTCTCGACACGCAATACCTGTCCATTTGGGAACACGTTTCGACAGGACCGTAATCTCTCAACCAGGAACAACAACAGGGAGTTCCTTCAGTGTCATCTGAATAGTACTGTATGGAAATGGATGAATCCGCCGCTGTCTTTTGTACAGACTTTTATTACTGTATGTACTTTAAACCCGTGTAGGAAAGGATACTGTTGCCTTTTCTCTGTACAAAAAAGAATTTATGAAAGATGTCCACCTAGAAGAAGATACTAACATGTTTATACTCGGCTCGCTGGGACTACGATCGTGTGTATTCAGAATCAGGCGTGTGTGAAGTTAGTTTTTGTTTTCCTCCCTCCAGGAAAAGCGGGAGACTGATGTTTTTTCACGGAAGACGGTTGAATATCTGTTGTGATGGATAGCCTGCTTCGTTTCTACAGATCTTGTGTACTGTCTGTGGTCTCTGCAAAGTTCTATGGTTCTGTCGATAAAATGGTCTGTTTTTTGTTTTTTGTTTGTTTTTTGTTTTTTACAAAACGATGCACATATAAAAAATCTGCATTGTCCATAGCTTTATTTGACTCATGAAGTTATACATAACATTAGTCTAAGTTCAAGTAGACGTGGACTTACACGGTAAAGTTTTTTTTCTTCTTGTTTGAATGAATCACAATGTATATGTAGCTATCAAAAAGAAGTCTGTGAATGCTATTTTTAATATCAAATAAAGTTTTCCATACAAATTCACAATCTTGTGTTCATTGTGGTGGTGTGAAATGACACTATGTTTAACAAACATTATAACCAAGCTGACTTGCAGACCCAGTGCCCTTTCTGAAGGTACTAATATTAAGCTCTAAATAACTGGGAACTTTTGTGTTGTTTGGTCAGATTATTCTTTCAGTGCTGAGCTAAGAGCCTAGTATTCTTATGTCCCTGTATCATGTCTACATGTGGCCTTGGCTTGCTTGTGCTGTGTTCTTAAATTGCTACAGGAAGGGGAAAAGTGCAATCAACAACTGAGGAATGTCTCAAAAATATTCAGGTAAGAATGATAGCCCTGCATCCGCGCGTCTATATAGCATATACTTTATTGAGTGTATGGTTATTTGAATTGTACTTCACTGGGAAGTTGCTTAGGAAATGATCTACCTAATGGATAAATGCACAAAGATTTTAAGGGATTATTAATCTATTTCCCCGCCATAGCTGTAATTTTCTGGCTTTCTGTGTTCTCACTGTTATACTGTAGGGGGCGCTATTACACATCTTCTGAAAGTACTGAATCTGTTTTAATACGAGGACTTCTATTTTGAATATTTTCATCAGGTTAGAAACTGATTATTAATCACTTAATGATGTTTTATTAACAAAGTTTGGGAGGAGCACGTTCACATAATCAACACGAGTGGAGAGCACTCAGCAATCAACGATAAGAGATGTATTTATATATATTCAGCAGTCTCACCGTACTCTGGGTTCGGGCCGACTGAATTCGGGCCCCCCGGCACGCCAAATATGCATTAAACTTTATTCCCTCTAATTGTATGTAAGTGTGAACTCGTGAAAACCCCTTTATCTAAACCTCTACTTAACCGTCTGACTCACTCATTCACCATGTTTTTAGTTTTTTTAACACTTTTGTTACACTTTAACTCACGTTTGTAGGTCTAATCGAATCCTCGTCCCACGTGTAATGGGTTTTGGGCCGTTAGAGTGAGCACGGATCTGCACTTCGGATTCCATCCGGGAAAAGTAGATCGTCTGGGTATCTTTGAAATGCTAATTTTCAACATACTACGATTTGGGACGCACTAATTCTAATTTGGAATACAATATCCGACAGATAGTATGCGTTTTCATTTTCTCTTTCCAAACTTGTTGAATGCATGATTTATATACTTTCGACCACAGAAGAGTTCAGTTCACAGTTGTGGTGCGAGGCCGTGCGTCTGTGTTCCTATTTAAACAGATGCCAGTGAAAGGCCAACTATACATAATCGTTATCTATTTTCACCACTCGACCTAGAGCTGGATTAACACGTCAGTTCTGATCCTATTTAATTCATCCATACATATCTGTCAAATCATCCTTCATAGAGCCTTTAATCCAAGGTGACAGTGAGGCTCGCCACTGTCTTAAACTTGCCTTGAATAACACATTGAGCCTGTTATAATATCCATAATTATGTATGTAAATTGTATGTATAGGAATGTGTGTACAACTCTTGTAGTATGTACAAAGTATTGATTCTGAAACTTTGCAGTATTGTACTGATCTTGATTCAAAATGTTCTCACAGCCTTCCTTTACAGTGGTAGGAATATATACATCACATTAAAGCTCTCATCATAAATCTTGTTTATTCAGTTTAAAATACTATTTTGACATTTCATTACCATCACAGCTCAATCAACACATAAACAGAGCGATTTCATTTGCAAAGTGCTTTTTATTGTTACGTTGCCTTGAATACATGCCTCTACAATCACAACAAAGCCAGTATAAGGAGTCCAGCAGTAAGAGAGTTAAGATATTTTTTCCTTTTGCTGCATTTTAGGAAGAAAAACAAAAAGAATCTTATGCACCATTACGCTGGACTCGCTGGATGTACTGAAACTGGGACATGGTCTGTCCTCTCTCAGAACTGTCTTTTGGTTGAACCAATTGGGTTTTGTAAAAATACAAAAAGAAAAACTGACAGACGATTTTTTCTGCAAGTGGTAGCGGTCGCTCGTTTCCCTGGGCTGAGCGCTCCGTGGTCTCTGAGTGGGTTGCCGTCGAAGCCCAGTGCATGTCGCTGCTTGTCGTGTGTCACGTCCGTGTGTTTATGCTGGGGACACGGAGCTGGACGACACGGAGGAAGCCTCGGTCTTGGATGCAGTGGTGGAGGCGCCCTCTTCCTCCTCGAAGGGGTTCTTGCCGCAGCACAGGGTGGTGATCATGCAGTGGCGGAACTGCTTGTTCATGAGGATGTAGATCAGCGGGTTGTAGACAGCAGAGGTCTTGGCAAAGAAGGCTGGTATTGTCATGAAGACCGGCCCGAATTCGCTTCCCTGGTGGGTGAAGATGTACCAGGCCACGCTGGCATAGGGGAGCCAACAAACCAGGTAGGCGAAGCCCATGAGGACGACCATGCGAGTGACCTCGCGCTCGGCCCTCTGCGTGGTCTCGGACTCCTGCTGCTGGGCAGCGGCTTCTTTCACAGTGCAGACCAGACGCCCGTAGCAGAAGAAGATAATGATGAACGGGATGAGGGCGTGGACAAGGAACATGTAGATGACGAAGGACTCGTTGTTGTAGCCCTCGGCACGAGTGTAGTAGTCGACTCCGCATGAGCACTGCATGCCCTCGGGGATGTAGCGGGACCAGCCGACCAGGGGAGGCACAGCGCAGGAGGCGGCCATGACCCATGTGAAGACCACACCCATGATGGCATGGTTCTCTCCGAAGCGGAAGTTGCTGATGGGTTTGCAGACGACAATCCACCTCTCGATGGCCAGCACAACAATGCACCAAAGCGCTATTTCACCACCCAGGGTTGCGAAGAAGCCTTCCAAGTTGCAGCCGAGGCGTCCCAACACAAAGTAGCCATGCATCGAGGTGTAAATCGTTGTGGTGAAGCCGCCGAACACCATGAAGAGATCGCCGACGGCGAGGTTCAGCAGAATGTAGTTGAGGGGTGTACGCAGCTTCTTGTGCTCGATGGTGACATACAGAGTGAGGAAATTGATGGGGAAGCCGGTGAGAATGAGGAAGAACATGTAAGCGCCCAGGCAGGCATATGCCCATGGTGCCACCAGGTAGTACTGGGGATAGTCGTACGGGCTCCTAACAATGCCGGTGGCATTGGACATAGGCACGTAGAATGCCGGTCCCTCTGTACCGTTCATGGCTGCGGTTGGATGTTGTGCTCAGCCCCTTCTGCGGTAGTCTTTGGATGACTTGGCAGGAATGTAGAGAAACGAGGCAGGACCGTGCTACGACTGGTTGGGGCGTTCATGCACCCCGCTTTATAGAGACTCGCTCGGGATTAGCTGATGTTTCCAGGCTGTCAGCACCAGTCTATTTAGGCCAGAGCTAATAAAATAATCCCTGCCATCATTGCACTGCATATCTGGCAACTTATCAAGTTATTAAGATTGTACCTGACCAGCAGGTAAGCAGTAATAAAAGCAATAAAAAAGGTAACGGTTTAGTTTAAGGTCCAATTCTCACTATGAGCTAGTTGCCTTATTATCATGCATATTACTAGGATATTAGCTGTTTATTAGTACTTATAAATCACATATTAATGCTTTATTCTGCATGACCATATTCTACATCCCTTAATCCTTTAACCTATACCTAAACTTAACCGATACCTTACTAACTATTGATAAGCAGTAATTCGAAGTTTATTGAGGCAAATGTCGTAGTTAGTAGTTAGTTAATAGTGAGAATTGGACCATAATCTAAAGTGACCAAAAAAGCTGGCCCTGTTGGGTTGCACCATGTAAGCAACAATGTAGAGGCCCCGAATAGTATTTGGACACTTAAAAATACATGAATAATTCCAACAAACAAAATAGTTTGACAACAAACAACAAAATATCAAACCAAGGGGTATTTTTGAAGATAGCACAAGCACATTTTAATCAAAACATTTGACAAAAGGAAGTGAAGTTGGTTTGAAATTATACAATATGCAAGTTATTCAAAATGAAGACACTTTCTTGTTGTCAAACCACAAAACGTTCAATGTTACTGTGATTACCTGTGGTGCATTAGTACTAACAGGGTATGCTGGGTTAATGTGAGGTAAATAACTGCTACATGTCAACTAACTCTCATTAGAGTATTAGTCGATTATCTGCTTAATATCTGCTAACACTTTATTGCGATGCTCCTCCAACAGATATTCTACTGACTACAAGTAACTTTGCAAGTACAGGTCAACTTATTCTACTAACCCAACAGTCTACTAATACTCTAATGAGAGTTATTGACATGTAGTTGCAAATTAATGAGAGCTATTGACATGTAGTTGCAAATTAATGAGAGCTATTGACATGTAGTTGCAAAATCACTTATAGTAGTAAAATGTCTAAACTGGAGTATCAAAATAAGTGTAACCCTGCTCTTATTAACTGGCCAAATATAACACATCAAATTTAAATAAGTATATTAATTCAAGAGGAAGTACTTCTCCTTAAAGACGAGAATACTTGTTGTAATGCGTATTTGTGTTTTGTGTGGTGTCAGGTGGACTACGGTTACCCTTGGCACTTTGAAATGCCTGGGTAGACATGCTCAAGGCTCAGCATATTTCACACAGGTGGGTTTTATGAAGAGGATTTATGGATTACAGGAGAGTTACTCTACAATGAGAAGCCTTAAGCACATTAGCTGTTCACTAGTCTGTCTGCAAGCCACACTGCATTGGCTACAGGGCAAAGAGGGAAAGGGGAATTGTTCCTAATTGGTCAGTATAGTCTCTCTCAGCATTCTGTGCAATAATTGACAAATATTTCAACATAAAACATTCACACAATCTGAAGTACAATATATGAACAGAAACATTTTGTCAGTAATTTTAGTGTCTGCATTTTGCGAGTTGAGTTTAGATTTTACAAGCTTTGCAAGTTTGAAATTTCACAGTAAAAATTACTCTATTTAAAATTAAATAATTCATTTTCAGGCCATCATCTATCAGAGCAGTAACTGTATGTCGGAAAGCAGTTTACAAAAGCACATCTAACTTTTTGTAGCTCGTTTTCAAATTGAATTGAACCTATCTATTTAATACTATGTGAAACTGTCACATATGACACGGTTTTCCCTACTCAATATATTATAGTAGATTTATGTATATTGGAGGTTTCATAGGTGTACATGTTGTCTTGGTCATTTTATTCCTCTGATTTGTTTTAATGTGTGTATGTCTTTAAGTGATACTGGCTCTGCCTGTCATGTGATGTGGCTCTCTTGTCCAGAACCATCTTTGGTCCATCACTTCTGTGGATCGTACACCGGTGGACAGGGTCGGCGCCAGGGCAAACGGTCCACCTCATTAAAATAACAATGACACTTCAGTAAACCTATTTTTAGGCAAAGATTAAGCATTGCACTCCATCTTACTACCCGGCACTGAAGAGCAAAGCTACACATAAAGCTCTCTCGTAAATAATAATGACCTGACCAGCACTGGCCACATATCAGTGACAAAGACAAAAAAGCAAAAAGACATCTTACCTTTAGAAAAGCTCCAGGCGACGAGTGGTCGTGTTTCAGAAGTCTTTCTTTACATCCGTTACGTTAATTCTCTGTAAGGTCCCACTTCAAATGCAAGATACACGAGCTGAGCCTAACGAGTGTGGTCCAATGCTCTTCTGTTGGCCGTAAACACCTTCTGGAGCACAGAAGAGGAGTTCTCACACACTACCATAGTGACTGTGACAGCGAAACACTGGCCATAGCTTCAGTTTGTGTTGTTGAGCGAGAAGTCATCATCTGCTGGCTTTCTGTTTTAATTCTGGAGCTATATTGCTGTGCAACGATGCACTCCGTTTCCACAATGCTAGAATTTGTTAAATCCATGATGGGCTTTATGGACTTTACATCTTAAAGGTCTTATTTTCTGGGTCAAGAGTGGCAATGCTGTGACCAACTTTGAATTATGTTCACTGAAGCACACTTACATTTTACCAAGAATATGATCCAAAGCACTGAAGTACAGTCTGCGTAGCTCCAACTTATCATTGATGACAGAAATAACTGTCAAAATACAAAACAAACAAACAAAAAACAGGTTATGCAAACCCACGTCAAAATTAATTTTACATGGCTTCTGTGTTTAGTCTTAACTCTTGTGCCTGGTTTCACAGATCTCTTACACATCTTGAAAAAAATTTGTCTTTTTCCACAAATTTTGTATGCATGCAGATTGTATAATATCCAAGGTAAACATTTCTAGTAATTGTGCAGTTAATTCTCATACTGTATTTCAGAAAGTTTGGGAATATTTATCAAATTTGTCACTAATAAAACACAATAATAAATAATTTGATGAGAAGGCTTATATTGACCTATTAAGATTTTTTTTACATCTACCGTCTAAATATATTTTTTGTAAATAAATATAAATTTTGTAATAGTTTTCACATGTAAATCAACAACAATTAAAATTTTAACAATATTTCAAGTGTAATTTTTCTTTGTAAAAAGCATAGGCCTACATTTTATTATACGTATTTCAAAGTTAAGGATTCATTAGTTTGAATTGGAACAAACTCTATAATAACATCTTAGTTGATAATTCAATATACCTACTTTATTTTTGACAAAACCTCCCATACTATATATTTAACATATGAGCAGAAATTGGCGAACAAAAGCTTATTTGATGTGGCAGTAGTCTTTTTACAGTAATAACTTTATAATTTATCCAAAACTAATCAACGAAATCTTGTCTAAACATTCATATTTCATCTGTAACATATCATTTTTATGATATATTAATATAGGGCATATAAATGTTAATTTTCAGATTAATACGTTGCTTATACAAAGACATTTTATTTCAACATATTTCAGTCGATTTTTACTCATCTCAGTATAGCTGAGCGGGTGACCCAAACTAACAGCGCGAGTGACCCAAACTCACAGCACGGGTGACCCAAACTCACAGCGTGAGTGACCCAAACTGACAGCGCAGGTGACCCAAACTCACAGCGCGAGTGACCCAAACTGACAGCGCGGGTGACCCAAACTGACAGCGCGGGTGACCCAAACTCAGGGGCGGAGTGGCAATCGGGAGAGTCGGGACTTTTCCCGGTGGGCCGGTAGTGCTTTGAGGCTGCGAGGGCCGGTCTGATAATAGTTAACGAAGTTATACATTGCGAGTTATATTAGCAACAGAATCTGACGGCCTAATGTGCGGCCGCTTCCCGCTGGTCAAACTGTGCAGCCTCTCTGCTCAACACAGTAGCTATATAGAAGTGCTCAACCCGTTCGGCAGGTCCAACCATGTCTAGGATTTTCAAAAACATAGGGGAATCAGTGAGCGGCCCCTCACCAAATGGCATAGCCTGTCGGGCCGGCCTTTGATATAAAAAGCCGCCGAACACCTCTTTTTCCTCGTCACGTTTTGGAAGTCTAATGAGTGAGTTAAATGATGGAAAGGCAAAAAAGAAAACTGAAAGGTGGCGGCATGGGCGGCGCTAGCAGGTGTTTCAGCACCCCCAAGAAAGACCAAAGCACCCCGATAGCACCCCCCAAAATTATTTCTGGAAGCAATTATATTCAGGCTGTGTTCTATGGAAGCCCTGAACCGCATTTTGAAGAAAAAAAGAGAAAACTTATCTTGTTATTTCGAGATATTAAGTCGTTATTTCAACATAATATCTCCTTATTTCGACATAAGAAGTCGTTATTTCGACATAATATCTCGTTATTTCGACATAATAAGGGGACATTCTAATCTGCATTAAGCCACATTAAGCGTTCTTATAATGGTTTTCTATGGGAGGAAAATGCTTAACGTTAAAAGTTGCATTCATATTCTGGGCTCATCTGATTTTTTGTACATAGCAGCCTACTTTGTTATGATTTTAGTATCATAATGATTAATAAATGCACGCACAATTATCCGTGAACTTGATTTGAACAAATGCCTTTCAACTTATGTGTGCAAAATTCAGAATTAAATGAATGCGCAGCAATTTGTACAAATAGAGAATCTGTAGGCCTACTATACTGTTGTAGCCATTAAATAAGCGCATTTAGTTTCATATTTGTTAAAATATTATAATGTTATTTTTTTTCCATCTATGTTGATTATGGAAAGTGAACAGCACGAGTAAGATAGGATGCGCAATATGAGACATGGAGTGGGTCAGACATGATTTTGACCACTTCATTATGTTTTGTTTTGTAGAAATCCTTTCTTTAAAGTGAATTTCGTTTTGTATAAATTGTATCTTAATTTTAATAAATTTTTCATCAACCAATGGCCTGGATTTAATAAATAAGAAGCCAGTACAGGCAATATAATCATGGAGGCGTCCGCGCGGTCTCTTGCATTGCACGTTAACTGGAGCGCATCTCATCCTAACTTAACGAAACTCAGTGTATGCCTCACACAGACATGAGAAATACATCAAATACACAAAGCTTGAAATGTCTTTAAACGAAATAATTCAAAACGAAAAAGAAAAAGGCTACTCTCTGAATATTTAATCCATTATGTGCATTTCTCTCTATAGGCACGTTCACTACGGATACGGCGATCATAAACTTCATCTTTGCAGTCGACACTGTCAGAAAACACTAGTTTATTAATAAAAATCAATGCACGCGTCACCGGATTTACAAATACACATCTTGCTTGTTGCACGCACACATATTATGTCGAAATAACGAGATATTATGTTGAAATAACCTTATTATTAATAATACATCTTTTAGAATATTTGATTGAATGCTGAATGTTGCGCTTGTTCTTTAATTGTGATCATTAAAATAACTGAATATTAAATATTTAGTGGCCAAGTTTTGCTGAATTATTATTAGTATATAGCTCCCCCTGTCAATGATCTAGCACCCCCTCAGCACATGCGTTAAAAATTCTCTCACTATACTTTATATTATATTACCTTTTTATAAAATTACAAAAAACTAGTTAATGCTGCTGTGAGGGTTTCTAATACAGCGTCTGTGGGAGTGATGACAAATTGACATATATTTCTCTCCTTGGAGTTCTGACTGCCGTTATCCATCTCTCGCATTTTTTTTCCTCTTTTTGAAAGTTGTGAAAAAACTATAGAGGAGTTTTTCTTTTGCTATTTGAGCAAATGGGAACAAAAATATATAGGCCTATTTAATATTCTCTCACTCACCGCTATATATATATATATATATATATATATATATATTTTTTTTTTTTTTTTTTTTTTTTTTACCACCGAGGGCCGGTGGTCTACGAAATTTCCCGGTAGATTTTTTGGTCCCACTCCGCCCCTGCCCAAACTCACAGCGTGAGTGACCCAAACTGACAGCACAGGTGACCCAAACTCACAGCGCGGGTGACCCAAACTCACAGCACGGGTGACCCAAACTGACAGCGCAGGTGACCCAAACTCACAGCGCGGGTGACCCAAACTCACAGCGCGGGTGACCCAAACTCACAGCGCGGGTGACCCAAACTCACAGCACGGGTGACCCAAACTGACAGCGCGGGTGACCCAAACTCACAGCACAGGTGACCCAAACTGACAGCGCGGGTGACCCAAACTCACAGCACGGGTGACCCAAACTGACAGCGCAGGTGACCCAAACTGACAGCACAGGTGACCCAAACTCACAGCGCGGGTGACCCAAACTCACAGCACGGGTGACCCAAACTCACAGCGCGGGTGACCCAAATTCACAGCGCGGGTGACCCAAACTCACAGCACGGGTGACCCAAACTCACAGCACGGGTGACCCAAACTGACAGCGCAGGTGACCCAAACTGACAGCACGGGTGACCCAAACTCACAGCACGGGTGACCCAAACTGACAGCGCGGGTGACCCAAACTGACAGCGCGGGTGACCCAAACTCACAGCGCGGGTGACCCAAACTCACAGCACGGGTGACCCAAACTGACAGCGCAGGTGACCCAAACTGACAGCGCGGGTGACCCAAACTCACAGCGCGAGTGACCCAAACTCACAGCACGGGTGACCCAAACTCACAGCGTGAGTGACCCAAACTGACAGCGCGAGTGACCCAAACTGACAGCGCAGGTGACCCAAATTGACAAGCGCGGGTGACCCAAACTCACAGCGTGAGTGACCCAAACTTACAATGCTTTACATTATTGTTTCCACATTATAAACATCTACGTTTGAGCAGATATCCACGAACACCGTATTTAACAGTAAACACGGCTCTAAACATTATAATATTCATCATGTTAGTGTCAACACTTATACTAGCCTACTTTTATACCATGCTGTATTTTATATTTCCTCTTCTGAGAAACACGGAAATGTGAAAAGGGTCTATAATGAACTTTAATAGCCTGCCTATTTTGGATGAAGATTGGGCAAAAGGCCTAAGAGGAACTTGAAAAAGTATGTTAATAAGAACATTGATTTTTGAACATAATGACAAAAAAAAAAAAAAAAAAAAAAAAAAAAATGTATAGGCGGCATTTTGTTGTGCTTGACTCAAGGATCCTGGAAAAAGAGCTTTGTTTTTAGCTCTCAAGGTTCCAAAGTTATGTTCCAAAATGCTAATTGCCTTATTGTGCCACCTAGTGTCGGGATCCAGTCAAGGCTGGGGTTTCTGATGCCCATTTACTTTTAGGGCAGAAAAATAAGGAAGAAGAAGAAAATCAGTTCAAACACAAAAACACATTCGGTGCTTCGGCCTATCTCTCTCTCTCTCCCTCCCTCTCTCTCTCTCCCTCTCTCTCTCTCCCTCCCTCCCTCTCTCTCTCCCCCTCCCTCCCTCTCTCTCTCCCTCCCTCCCTCTCTCTCTCTCTCTCTCTCTCTCTCTCTCTCCCTCCCTCCCTCTCTCTCTCTCTCTCTCTCTCTCTCTCTCTCCCTCCCTCTCTCTCTCTCTCTCTCTCTCTCTCTCTCTCTCTCTCTCATTTAAACCTGCGCATCTTGTCTCCTTTTGAAGCATTAATGGTCGGCTCTGCCCACTTCTATCGCTCAACAAGCTTTCTTGTGATTCTGATGAGATTCAGATCCTCAGCCTGTGATTGGTCGAGGGCTGATGACTCACTCCTACAGGCTGTTGGCAGGAAGGCAGAACTGACACTCAGAGAGGAAAATGAAAGCATCTTCCTCACCGCAAACACTCTCCATAACGCTGAATCCTACATAACCCTAACTAAAGAGAAGGTGAAACATTCCCAGAACCCCAGGCTCAATCCCTGAGACAAAGGAAGATCGCTACCAGCTGCCAATCATAAACCCTGCAACACACTGTAAAGACAGGGAAACACCAACCAGCAAGAGAAAGGGAGAAAGAAATCAAGGTAAGTATAAAAACCCTGTATAACTGTAGCAGAGAGAAATAACACATGTAATACTGTGTATGTGAAAGAAGATGAAAATGTATGAATAGAGTATTAAACTAGATTAAGTTAATATAGCCTGTGTATGTGTGTGTTATCTGATGTATATGATGATTTTAGAAACTGGTATTTATGTTATTCGTTTGAACTTAATTGAGTGTGAACTGCAGCTGTTATAATGAGAAATCACAGAAATCTGCAGAATTAGTTCATCTTGGGGGTGTTAGAAGAGCACACTGCGCAGTTATATGTGCTTTTAATGTGATGTGTGTGTGTGTGTGTGTGTGTGTGTGTGTGTGGGAGAGAGAGAGAGGCATGATTCCCCGTGCGCTTTGTATGTGCCATTAATTGCATTAGTTTCTCTGTACGAGTCTGTATGTTTGGGGTTATGTGTATAAATGTAACATAATGTGACATGATTGTGTGTGTTTAGATATAAGATTAATAGTTGGTGATGGTTTGAATATGGTTGTGGGAAATATTCAATAAAATGAGTCAAAATGCTGTTAATGCGTATTCTGATGTAAAGCAATACATAGAAATAAATTTAATTGGCCAGCATTACGACACTAGTGTGTGTGTGTGTGTGTGTGTGTGTGTATGTATGTGTGTTTACTTCAAACTACAAATATATTCATTTCAAGTGTGTGTGTGCATATTTTCTACATGTGTTTGTAATGTTACACAGTTTGTGCGTGTGGTGTGTAGTGTGCACGTCTTTGAGATACGTGTGTGTGTGCCAGGGGTTTGTGTGTATGTGTGTTGTGTGTTGTGGTGTGTGTTCATGCCTGCACAGCTCTGTAATCGAGTGGGTGGCAAGTGAGAGATGGTTCAGCTTGTGCAAGAGCAGAATGTGAGTGTGAGAGTGTGAGTGTGTGAGTGTGTGTGTGAGAGGAGAGATGCTGTGAAAACGCCACAGAGATGAGTGTTAAATGAGCACATTCTCCTCCTCCTCCTCATATCCTCAGTGTTTCATATCGTTTATCTGGAGGGGAAAGATCTGTGTGTCTGCTGTTGTCATTACTTCTCTCTGCTTTACATATTTCATGGATTAACAGACATATGCACCGGTGATTGGTTTAGGGGTCAGACGTTTGGCTGTTATGTAACTATTCAGATTGGTGCCTTTAATGTAACATGTCAAGTGTAAAATGTATAATCTCATTTCTAATAAAAAGGCATCTATATTCAATCATTATTCAATTTTTCTAATATATATATGATTCTGTAAAATCTTGCACATTTAGATTAAATTTTAAATAGAATTTTACATAAATTAATAAGGTAAATAATTGCACACATGAGCAGCGAGGAGACATGAAGAATTGTGTTTCTCTTTTCAGACCTTTAAATACTGTAATGCACATGCTGTGGATAAACTATGGACAAACCCTTATTCCCAAATGAATGTGATCACATCAATAAGTAAGTTTACACCAAGATAAATTAATATGAGTAACTTAGAGTGAATTCCAATCAAATAAGAATCCTCATTCTAGAGGACAGAGCCTTGAAGCGGGAAAGACGATGTAATTTCCTCTTTATCTGCAATGAATGTTACCATGACAACACTGCACCGTCTCCATCACCCTGTTAGTTGTTCTTATGATGAAATGTCTCATTTATTGATTTTAATTTAATTGTTTCTCAGCTTTGTTGACTTTGCTAGACCCTGCAGATTTTGCTAACATCTCATCCTTAGAACGGCCCCTGAGTTAATAACTAATGATCGTTGCAATGGAAGTGAATCAATCAAAACTAACTTTATCTGTACAATAACTTTATTCTAGAGCTGCTGTAAAGCCTAAACAATCCCTGTTACTGTAATCTTCTAATATCACTGTAAAGCTGCTTTGAAACAGTCCATATTGTTAAAGCGCTGTATAAATGAAGGAGACTTGACTCCAGGAAATGATCTAGCTCATGTTTTCTTAAAGCATCCACAAGTCGCTGACTGATAAATGCACAAAGCCCCAGAACAACTGCAGTGACGCTGAGACTCGTACTGTTGAATCACTGATGGTCATTTGGGCTCATATTTGGTATTATGTACATGGTATTATATCCTATATTTGAGTAAGTAGCACAAGATGGAGTATTTAAGAAGTACTAGCCGTGCCGCATCCAATTTCTCTATCATCCTGAGTTTATCCTGATTCACTGATCCTGAAATATAAAGAAGCCTTAAACTCCAACAGTCGATTGGTGTTTTAACCACACAAACAACTACCCTGGTAAACCAGAGTTCTCGCGAGAGCACAAGTTGAATTTGCTCAGCGAGTTACTCTGGTGTCGAGCAATGGAGCTCATTAAATATGCCCCTCGATCTGAGCTGCACCAATCACATCGGGTTATCTGATATAGGCGGGCCAGAGGCGAGATGACGACAGCGCTGTGACGTCGAAGTCATCAGTAAACATTGCAAGATGGCTCTGGATGAACATCAGTTGTTTGAAACGGCTTTGGCCGCTACAATGAACGAGTTAGACTTGGCTTTTTCCCAAAAGAGGAACAGAAGACGGCGCTCAAATCATTCCTTTGCAAGAAGGGTGTTTTTGCTGTTTTGCCGACCGGAAGAGTCTAATCTACCAGTTAGCTCCGCTGGTAGCTAAGCGTATGGGGTTTATTGTTGTGATTGGTCGTAGTGTTATCCAATTGCGTGCTGTGAGATTTTCAAATGCATGCTTGGTGCCTCCCCTCGAGCTGGGCGATTTTCATTGATCGACACCAGACCATTAATCTTTTAGATTTAGGTCTGGATTTCCAGGCTAACAAACAACACTTGACGCTCATAGAATGCAGTTCTTTCCCACCCTGAGTGTAAAGCGAAACGTGATTGGCTGTCGAGTGAATGTGCTACGATTGGTCAGCACAATGTGACTGTTTTCTGATTGGCTTGAGTAGACAGTGGATGGATGTCCACCTTTTTGTGGATTTTTGTGTACGTTTTGAAATGTTTCGAAGCCATCCACAAATGTGCAGGAAGAGATTCACAAATGAATGCCAGGCAGAGTTGTGTTTGTGGCATAAAAACATGTATTTGAATGTTTTTTTATTGTTTTATTGTATTGTTTTATAATTTAATAAATTTTTGTGAAATCCCTGAGATATATTTGTGGATCCCATTCTATTTATTTTTGAATATGTTTAAAGTGCCCCTTTTATGCTTTGTTAGATATTACCTCTCGAACAGTGTGTAATAAAGCTGTTTGTGAATGTAAAAGGTCTGCAAAGTGCAGATAAACAGAGTTTTTGTCTCCTAAAAGAACGAAGCAATTCTGAACTGCTGAAACGAGTCGTCAGTACTCTTCTTACTTCTGTAACATTCACACATAACAATGTAACAGATTTGCATAATGCCCGCCTGTGGTCTTCATTGGATGCCCTCAAACACAGTGGCTGGTTGGTGTCGTGTACATGTCCAGAAGACGCTGTTTTCTGCTCTGCAATACACATTATGTTTGTGTGCACTTCCAAATGATGAGGATGTGAAGAGTCAGTGGTTAAAATGAGCACAGCGATACAACAGCAGTATAACGTTTTGTTATGTAGCCGTCATCTTACTGATGACTGCTTGCGAGGTAAATGCAGGATTTGCCAAACGCTTATCCATTAAAGATGGGACAGTGCCCAGTTTATTTGGACCAACTTGCTCCTCTGAATTCCAACCTGTAAGTATGATTCATTTTTGATGTATATATTTTCTAGCAAGTGTTCAAAATACGTAGATTTGTGTATTATATTTTGGCTATATAATATCATTTATTATAATAAATGTATAATATTTATTTTATATATATTTTATATATAGTTTATATATACAGCTAACCGGCTAACTCACGTTATCACTGTCTTACTGAAATAGTTCTGCTAATCAGCTGTGGGCCACGATTACCTAAAACTGTGTCTATTAATGCAGATCGTCTGTCGTTCTCACTACTTTGAGTAAAGATAAAGGATGGAGCAAGATTTGTTTTAATGTTACATCAGTCATTTACTTTAGTGCTGGGCGAACCTATGCACCGTTATTGATACCATTAATAATGGTAGACCAATCACAACAAACTGGGCCATCTGACCAATCAGAGCAGAGTAGACCAATCACAACAGACTGGGCCATCTGACCAATCAGAGCAGAGTAGACCAATCACAACAGACTGGGCCATCTGTCCAATCAGAGCAGAGTAGACCAATCACAACAGACTGGGCCATCTGACCAATCAGAGCAGAGTAGACCAATCACAACAGACTGGGCCATCTGACCAATCAGAGCAGAGAAGACCAATCACAATCCATGTCTTAAGCCGCGTTTCCACCGAAATTACCCGGACCAATTTGTCCCAGGAACTGTTTTCCCCAGGAACTGTTTTCCCCCAGACCTGTTGCCGTCTGCGTTTCCACCGCGGTCTAAAGTACCATGACGATTAGGCAAGTAGTCCGGTGACGTAGGACTGCGCGCTACTTTACAGTTCCTGCTGGATTTCATCCTCTGAATCTAAGCTTAATAAAGCCTGAACCTCATCATTGGTCCATCGTCCTATTTTTTAAACACTATTGTTGATTCGAATAGCAAACAACTGTTACTGCACACACCGCAACAGATGAAATGCTGCATGGAGTCAAGCAATCAGCATGTTCCACGCCTAAGTCACACCCCTGAAAGTTCCTGAACTTTGAAAAAGTACTACCTCGCAAGCACGGACTTTCTGAGGGGGAAATATTTACCCGCGGTGGAAACACACCGAGTACCAGCCCAAAGTCCCTAGCTCCTGCGGAAAGTTCCTGTGGTGGAAACACACCGAGTACCAGCCCAAAGTCCCTAGCTCCTGCGGAAAGTTCCTGCGGTGGAAACATACTGAGTACCAGCCCAAAGTCCCTAGCTCCTGCGGAAAGTTCCTGCGGTGGAAACACACCGAGTACCAGCCCAAAGTCCCTAGCTCCTGCGGAAAGTTCCTGCGGTGGAAACACACCGAGTACCAGCCCAAAGTCCCTAGCTCCTGCGGAAAGTTCCTGCGGTGGAAACACACCGGTACCAGCCCAAAGTCCCTAGCTCCTGCGGAAAGTTCCTGCGGTGGAAACACACCGAGTACCAGCCCAAAGTCCCTAGCTCCTGCGGAAAGTTCCTGCGGTGGAAACACACCGAGTATCAGCCCAAAGTCCCTAGCTCCTGCGGAAAGTTCCTGCGGTGGAAACACACCGAGTATCAGCCCAAAGTCCCTAGCTCCTGCGGAAAGTTCCTGCGGTGGAAACACACCGAGTACCAGCCCAAAGTCCCTAGCTCCTGCGGAAAGTTCCTGCGGTGGAAACACACCGGTACCAGCCCAAAGTCCCTAGCTCCTGCGGAAAGTTCCTGCGGTGGAAACACACCGAGTACCAGCCCAAAGTCCCTAGCTCCTGCGGAAAGTTCCTGCGGTGGAAACACACCGAGTATCAGCCCAAAGTCCCTAGCTCCTGCGGAAAGTTCCTGCGGTGGAAACACACCGAGTATCAGCCCAAAGTCCCTAGCTCCTGCGGAAAGTTCCTGCGGTGGAAACACACCGAGTACCAGCCCAAAGTCCCTAGCTCCTGCGGAAAGTTCCTGCGGTGGAAACACACCGAGTACCAGCCCAAAGTCCCTAGCTCCTGCGGAAAGTTCCTGCGGTGGAAACACACCGGTACCAGCCCAAAGTCCCTAGCTCCTGCAGAAAGTTCCTGCGGTGGAAACACACCGAGTACCAGCCCAAAGTCCCTAGCTCCTGCGGAAAGTTCCTGCGGTGGAAACACACCGAGTACCAGCCCAAAGTCCCTAGCTCCTGCGGAAAGTTCCTGCGGTGGAAACACACCGATACCAGCCCAAAGTCCCTAGCTCCTGCGGAAAGTTCCTGCGGTGGAAACACACCGATACCAGCCCAAAGTCCCTAGCTCCTGCGGAAAGTTCCTGCGGTGGAAACACACCGAGTACCAGCCCAAAGTCCCTAGCTCCTGCGGAAAGTTCCTGCGGTGGAAACACACCGAGTACCAGCCCAAAGTCCCTAGCTCCTGCGGAAAGTTCCTGCGGTGGAAACACACCGAGTACCAGCCCAAAGTCCCTAGCTCCTGCGGAAAGTTCCTGCGGTGGAAATGCGGCTTTACATTTGTTCTCTGCACATTACAGTCACACAATAGTCGCCATTTTGAAATATATTCTGTTATCCACTATTCCTTTCAAATTTGATCAAATTCTTACTAAAATTGGCTCAGACGTAGTCCAGTAAGAGCTGTGAGTGTAAACCTCACTCCCCTGGCCTCAAGAGGTGCGCTAGTGACTGATGCTAGCAGAAACGAATCTGTCACAAAATAACTATCGGAAAATTGTGTCTATGTTTATAGTTTTGATTCTTGGATTAAAGATATTTTTGAGTATCTTCATGGTCGTGCGCTTCACTACAGCCACCCACTGTGACACAGTTCAACATTTATTTTTGTCTTTTGGTTGTAACTTTTTTAGTGCAAATCTTAGTGAAATTCACTGTTTTTCTTTTTTGCTGATACTTCAAGTGTTGTCCATTTCTCACCAACGTTGGCACCAGTGTTCATTAGACAAGATTGCATAGAGCAGACTTTTGATTTCTGTCTTTCAAAAGTTAACAGAGTTAACAATGTCAACCAAAAATGAGATGAGAGGCTTCCCAATTGTTCAATCAAACTCAACTTTAGCTTAACCATTGGCCTTTCTTTCTAATGTGGCTCTTCAGCTATCAGGCTAACAGTAAACTGTGTGAGCTTCTATGTTAGTTATTGGTTAGCATGGTATCGAATGCTTTTGTGTGTACATTCTCACTTTGGAAGATCTCCTTGACATCAAGACAAACATGTCCTCTGTAGGGCACTGTGTAAAGTAACTGGGTTTCTAGTCTAAAGGTTGGGTGTTTGAACCTTACATGCTGCATCATCTCTACCATTTCTATTATCTCATGTACATTCTATTTCTTCTCTCATTTGTGTTCTGTCAGCTCTGTATTTCACTTAATACTATTAAAAACTATCAAAGATAATGACAATTAACATACAGTATGTTATGATTTATAACATTGTGATGATTTATTACTCTTCATCGATGTCTTGCTCTAGAGGCGATTATGTGCAAATGTGTTTGCTCATGTGATGTCAAAGTTCTTACAATATGCAAACAAGCTGTTTTTGGAGCTTAGTTAATATATATATATATATATATATATATATATTATTTTTTATATATTATTTTTTAATTTTTAAATTTTTATATATATAATACGAGGACGTTTTAAGCTATCCCTATTTCCGCCCAGCATATCTGACTGCCAGAGAGACTGCAGAGATATTTCAGTCACTCTAAGGAACCCAACATCTTGCTCCTCGCACGTGTTCTCCCTTGCAGAAATCTGCAGTGCTTCAGGCGTTATACTGAAATGATATGTTCAGCGTTTCTCCATAGGCATGAGAGCTAAATGACTACATGTAATTAATCACAGAGCTCACACTGTCCTACATTGGCAGTCTATTGCACTGTCCGTGTGGCCCGGTGGAGTCAGTGACCTTACTCGGGCCCTTTGGACACCGATCTGCACAACAGAGTTTTCCTCGACTGCTGCAACATCTCAGATCGGTCGAGCATGCAACATCTCAGATCGGTCGAGCATGCAACAGCATCCTATCCTTAGATCAATTCAGTAATCCTGGCATATCCAGATTCTAGTCAGACAAAATCCACAAGCATGACCTTTGACCTGCCGTTATTTTTAATCCCTCAAATAACCACGATGTCAGGGCCAGAATAGTTCATTTCTCTTCAGGCAGACAGAATAACTTGATTGACGGGAAGTCTACTAGGACGTGCTGTCTCCTTCTCCATGTCTGTAATTACTCCATATGTACTGTTTTGAAAGATGACAAAAGTAAAGCTTTCCTGGAGCTCAAATAGTAGAGCGTTGGTGCTTGCAACGCCAAGGTCGTGGGTTTGATTCCCAGGGAAAGCAAGAACTGATAAGAATGTAAATGTGTACCTTGAAATGTAAGTCGCTTTGAATAAAAGCGTCTGCCAAATGCATAAATGTAAATGTAAAGATCTTAAAGAAATCTTTCCACTCCTGTCATTATTTCTCATCTTGCTGTGGAATTATCAAACCCTATTTCCTGTCGTGTCTCAAATATTGTTTTATCCCCCGGACAAGAGCGCCTGCCCTCCTCAAGCATTATTTGCAGTAACCTACAAACTGCAATTTCCAAATCTGAAATAGTAGACGATCTCTTATGAAATGAAGTGTAATCAGGCTTTACGAGTAGCCCCTTTTGATTACCCCCTTTCCAAATGTTTCGCATCAGCTCCACTGGAGTGGCAACCAGGAAATTCTCTGGGGGAAAAATGCGCATTATAATTGATCTCTCAGCCCCACATGAATCCACCTTTCTCAGCATTAACAGCCTCATTCCACTCAAAGAATATTCTCTTCATTACCATAATGTTGACCAAGCTATAACAATGATCAAAAGCATTGGTCGCAGTGCGTGGCTCGCCAAAATTGACATCACTTCACCGTTCAAAGTAATGTCCATCCACTCAGATGTCAGCCATCTCTTTGAGTGTGATGGCATGACACTGCACTTAACTTATCAAAATATTTGACACGGTGTCTGAAGCGATCTGCTGGATCCTGTTTAATAATCATGCATTCCCTTTCCTCAGTCATCTGCTTGACGATTTTTTAATCATCGCCCCCACAATGCAAAGCTCCCCACCTTCGCATCATCCAAAAAGATTTTGTAGTTTTTTCCACTCTCCTCTCTGTCATTTTAAATTCGCCATGCACATAATTCCCCAAAGTTGCCCTTTAATCTCACACCTCCTTTCTCTCCCTTCTTCTGCTCCCGTGCTCCCTAAAGGTGGGCATACACTGTGCGATTTTCGTCCGATTTTGAGCCAAATTCTGACTCGTGCGCCTCTTTTACGGGTCGGGATGATTTTCAGCTTTGTCGTTTGTCGTGCAGTGTTCGTGCAGTGTACAGGGGGAAACCAGAGGCGGTTACCCTCTCCCTACCCACGTCTTCCAAGACACCTGCGATGTACACTTTGCCTCTTTTGTTAATTTGTTAAACAATGTTTTTGAAATAAAGCTGTTTTTAATTTTCATTGATGAATTATTGCAGTGTTCAGACATTATAGACTGTTAATAATTAATTATATGCCTATAATTCATTGTAATCGACCTAAATGTTTTAGAAAATTTTCAATGAAGAGTAAGTTTCTATGTGATGTTTTATTATCCTCACAGCGTGTTGATTATGCGGTGATGCGCTATGAAATTATTGCGTGGCAATTTAATAATAATAGCCTATCAATTTAATAATAATAGCCTATCAATTTAATAATAAAAGTAGCCTTCCCTAATAATAATAATAATAATAATAATAATACAATAATACTACTAATAATTTAATACATAAATTGGAAATGCTAAATCGTCTTGATATTTATAGCTGATGCTTTTTTTGACAATATCTCTGGATACATGATATCATCTATAGGCGTAACCCGGCAGAGGGTTTATCGCACTGATTCGCGCATATTTCACACGTATAGTGTGAGCAGTGAAGTCGCAGCTCGATGATCGGACCGTCTAGTGTGAGCACATAAATCCTGAGCTTTGGCTTTACATCACATGAGATCTACTCGTTCAGTGTGAGTAGGTACCTTGCTGAAATCGCACAGACATCGCACAGTGTATGCCCGCCTTAACCCTGCCTTGCTGCAACACATTAAACATTTAGATAACTTTTCAACGGCCTTACCTTTTTCTATGATGGCTGTCTTTCCCTCTCAGACAATATCAAATTGTACACTGACGTGGACCACTCCACTGGCTTCGGGGGATTGTACCAAAATGGCCTCCCCATCTCCTAAAAATCCTGCCATCCGCAACCTCATCCGCACTGTTCGAGCTGTATCCCCTCAGGCCTCCGATGACCCTCCAATCCTACTGGACAGTCTGGAAATATTTTAAATGATTAAATCTCTCCTAAGGTGCCCAAGCTGGTTCCATAAGCTCATTTTTGCCAAACCTTCCCCTGCAATAAAGAACGCCCAGACTTCACACTGCTATTTTATTCTTGTTTCAAAAACACCTCAAACTCATCCAATCCAGCAACCCAATATTCCAGCCACTCCTTCCACATAGGAGCAGCAAACACCACCACTCAAAAAAGTCTCTCACGACATCAGATCCAGCAGTGGTTGTTGGTCTTTTGAAGTCTTCCAAAAGCTACATCAGATCCAACTGTTTCATATCAAACTAACTTTAATCAGCTAATTCACTTCTAGGTGCCACCTGTACTCATTACTCACCTGCTTTATCCTTCTACACTTGCTCTAGGAAGGCTCATGCAGCACTTAAGAGGGGGAGCCCCCACTGTGATGCAAACAGGAGAGCCCGGGTGCGAAATATACGGGCAAGCCCTCACTTCGATTTGGACAGGAGAGCTCTCTCTCCTCTTCAAAGAGGAGAGCTCACAATACAAATACATGTGGAAAGTAGGGTTGTGCCGATAGACGATAGTATCGTGTATCGACGATAGTCAGAGATATCGCTGCTGGCAGATGCCTTTGACGATATCAATACGATAATTGGCTAGTTTTCCCATTAATGTATTAAATCATTATTATTATTGTGAAGCTAGTATTGTTATTAAATTAATTAGGAACTACAATTAATTTGCCTTGCCTAAATTCATAACGACATCACCACATAACCACACTTGCGACATCACCGACTCGCGCGTATGAGGACTCCTCAAAGAAAATGTTTTTAAAAACAGACTAAAAAACTACATCCCACAACAAAATTTAATTGCAAGGTGATCCATTCACAAATTGTCAAGAGTGTTTGTTTTAACAGACGCATCATTCTTATACAGAGCCAAGATGAAGACGGCATCGTTGTTCGTCAGTATTTTGTTTCCATAGCACATTAACAAAACATTTAATGACACTAATAACACTAAAAACAATACAATTACAAAATATTAATTTTGTATTTTGTAATTGTAATAATAAATAATAATATCAATAAAATTATAGGCATAAGCCTAATAAAAGTCTTTAGTTCACGAACACAACTCTGCCATCTGTGAAAATCAAAAGCAACTTCAAACACTTGTTTAACAAGAAATATTCTTCAAATTTTTTCACTGTCAATAATGTAAGTCCACAAGAGAAATATTAAGCCAGTAAGTTAAGATAGTTGCTATACCGTTATATCCACCGTCGTCTCTGAGAGAACGCACCGTTAATGCAGTGAAAGCTCAGTCCGTTTCTGCTTTCACTTTCAGGGAATGAGCGCGTTTACATGCACGTTATTAACTCGATTATGCTGAATAAACAGACAATGCATGTGGTCATGTAAACGCATTAACCCGTTTTCCTTTATCAGAGTCAAGTCATAAGTTTAAGTAGGCTATAACCAAGCGGGAAGGAAGTCGACCGGAAGTTGAAGCCGGCCGCGTGCCACCATCTTGTAGCAGAACTTCACCTGCTGTTAGCATCCCATTGACTCCCATTCATTTTGGCGTCACTTTGACAGCGAATAACTTTACATCTAAGGCGTTTGAAGACTCCATTTGTCCATTATTTATTTCTAAAGAAACACGACAATGTATAAAATGCTCCATTACCTTGTAGCTTACGTTATGGCCCCGTAAAAACAGTTTTTGTAAAAGTAGGCTAACGATTGCGTCATAACCACGCGACTCTCTGTCGCACAGTAGAGAGATTACCGTATGGACGGGAGGAGAAGCTCGCAGGCAATCGGGGGGACGTGGAGGCAAAATGACAAAATAATTAATCAGAATACCTAGCAAAAGTTTCTCCTGCTCCTCGCTCATGGACACCTCCTACTCACGATCTCCGTCTCTGCAAGATTCGGAAGGGAATGATTCAGATTTCTCTCGGCACAGCTACTAGAAGACAGACAGGTTGTTCACGTCACATCTACGTCGTCAAGCTCAGTTTGAGTCTGCGCGTCAGGAACGGAAGTCCTAAAAAATCGCTGAAAATGGGCTTCACTTGCCTCAATTGAGTTCCAATGAGATGACTCTGACCATTTCTTATACTGTCTATGGCTATAACCGATCGACTTTTAGGTTTTTGCCTCTGATTTCTCCCGGCATTTAAAACACATTAACCCGCGTTATTTGGGCTTATTGAAGTGCGGTGCGCATATGTGAAGTACATCCAGACAGAGAGAGCACTGGTAGGAGGACATATCGCAGACTCCGACTCTTTTTTGACCCAAGAAATTATTAAAACGTGTTCTCATCTCGTGCAGAAGTACAGAAAATGCTGCATCTGTAACGGCGCGAGAGTATAATGTGTGTCCGTAAATTTCCCGCTGACATGTTGAAATACTCCGAGTCAGATACAAGAATGATTAGGATCTTTTTTTACCTCACTATACCGGGAAATAACCTGATTTAGCCTATTAATAAACACTCGACCTTTGCTAGCAAAATAGAAAAAGATTCTCATATATAAAACGAAGTAATAAAACAAGCAAATTGATGAGTAAATAAACAAGTTAATAATCAAATAAGTAAGCCCCGCCCCCCTCACGATAATATCGTCTATCGCCGATCTCACAGGCTGACGATAGGACGATATGAAAATGGAGCATATCGCCCAACACTAGTGGAAAGGCTCACATAGCTCCCGAAAAGGGGAGCCCTCGCTACGACATGAAAACGGGAGAGCCAGCACAGCATCTAAATAATGAACGGGAGGGTTATGTGAGCACTGTTTGGATTATTAAATTAATTGAATGACATGGAATGTGTTGTTTGAATTTATAATTAGCCTATAGGTATGGCATTTGGTTTAAGTCTCCTGCTGAGCTCACCCATCCAAATTTCAGTTCGCTCCCTTGGGATTGCAGCGCGAGCCCTCCTAGTCGAATGGTGAGTGTTTCCCGTATTCTGTTTCTACTATTTATACACCACTGTGTTTAGTTGCTCTGGGTCTGATTTTGATATTATTATGGTTGTTCTGTTCAGACTTTTGGATATTTCTGAGAGAGTAAAAACCTGAGTATTTTTGTATCTTTGACGTTTGTCATCTCTCTGCTCGGCTCTGTCTTGTCCAGTTGGCTCGGTGTGTGACGTCCTCCGGGGTTTGGTCCACTGCCCACATGTCCTCCGTAGCGCTGTCCATCCACTGCTCTTTAGGTCTTCCTCGCAGTTGGCAGTCTCCCGGGGTCGAAGCGTAATGCTGTTCTTGCCACAGAGTCCTTGTCGCTACGCATGGCTAGGGTTGGGTAACGTTTGGGTTTTTTATGAAACCAGTGTCAAATTGATGCCGGTGCCTGAACAGTGCCTGAACCGATACTTAAAAAAAGAGCAACAAAACAACGATGGATGACATTAAATAGTGGCTTTTTTATTGGAAATAAAATTGAAAGGATGGCGGCAGTGTGTGGTCGGGCAGGTGCTGTCTCGCTAGCGATCAGTTACTGCAAAAATCTTCTTTGCAAAAGCAATGCCATACTGGTGATGTTGTTCAAATTAAATTTCGAAACTTTATGGACTGTTTTTTTTATATTGCGGCACTTGTTGCCAATTCAGTACGACTGTGTGTGGCTAATATAAATAACCAAGCTGTAGCAAATTAGCTCAAAAGATATATATATATAATAAATTTTAACGGATTATAATCAATTATAAATATTTGAATTATTTTTTAGAATTGACTGGAGCAGAATTAACAGTACAATTATTTAATCAGTTCATCCAATGAACAGAAAGCATAATCAATTATTAATTCTAGAAAAGAAATTATCTTCCTGGCCAAGAAAGAATAACCTTTTCCAACTAAAGTAAATTAAGTACTAGCAGGGTAATAGCATAGGTATCGCTAGATCAAGATGTTTAAGTGACTTTGATATTTTTGTGAGTGGCAAACACAGAGACAATAAAGTGTGGATATAATGGTTTAATAAACGAAACTACGGTAGGCAACACACACAACTAAAATAAGCAAAGATTGTATACAGTATCAAGAAAGTAAAGAAAAGTGAAGAAAGAGAGAGAAGAAAAGAGAATGGCAAGATTACCATCAGTTAACCACAACCTACGAGAAACATCAGAGAATCAGGGTCACCTTAAAGGGGCACAATAACTTAGGAACGCATCTAAAGGCTGCGAACGGGTACTTGCATTGACTTCGGTTGCTGAACAAGTCCAGATGCAGGAGATTCTTGAGATTCTTGATGATTTCGCCAGGAGTGCCTGAAGCGTTCTTTTGGGTTCTTGGGGTGGTCCACGTTGAATCCAAAGAAGTTAACTTGAAGATGAAGTTGCCGGAAGGAGACAGGAGAATGTTGTCTCAAAGAGCTTGTGCAAAGATCTGAACTAATCAGACACTCTTAAAGGTCATATCAGTTCACACCCATTTGTTGAGGTGACCAATCAGAGATGACCGGGAGAAAGTTATTGTTCATCTTATCCATTTGTACGTTCATATATTCATGGTGGCATGGAGAATTTGTGCAGTCTTCACAAAAATATTTATGATGCAATTTATCATAACATGTTGTACACCATTGATTATAAAATCAAATGAGGATTATTTTGATACCAAGAAAGAGGGCATTCGAAGATGTTAAAGCAGTGATACGTCATCTTAGGATATCAACATTTGAAGTGACTCTAACATAACTAAAGATTCATAATTACGCTAATAAAACATATGGACATGCATAAAACACAGGATAAATACTATAAACATTTGGGAAAGTTTGTGGGTAAGAATGGAGTAAATGTCCTTGTGTATTGGAAGTTTATCTCTATAGTCTTTGAGCAAGTGGCTCGTGTCGTCTGGTCTCCTGTGTTATCTTTGAGGCTTGCAGACTCAGTCTCTTGCTGAGATCGTTCAGGAGAGCCGAGGCGATAAAGGTCTGTGACGAGAACTGGTTTGAGGGCCGATGACAACAGGGGAGAGGGGGAAGGTTTGATGATGTCTAGAGCATTTTGATTAAGTCCATCCGTTACAAAGCTCAGTGCACATAGAACGTGATCCTCACCTGTTCAAATCATCTAACGTTAGTGTTCCTTTCGTACTGTGGATATACTGGCATATCTTTGCCTGTTGGACAATTTGCATCATATCAAAATGTTCTTAATAATGGGAAGGCGACTATTCCAAATGTTACATCAAACAATAAGACGATCAAACTGTTGAGGAAATTTCTGGATACCAGCTTGTTACTTCTGCTTGGGGGAAGCGCATCTTAATCCTGGCCAGGTGTGACGACACGGGCCTAGATCGACATTTGCGGGGAGTGTGTGTCAATATTCATCTATGGAGGATATTGCATTCGGATATGAACATTTCATTAACAGCGATTTGCTTACTGTAGACGCTGGCCGACTGGGTGAGTCTCGATTGATTCGATACCAGTATAGCTACATACTGAATCATCAACAAAAACAAAAACTAAACAAAAATGAAACATCACTGAACTTACTTAAGCTGGACTATTTTCTTCTGGAAACAAACCGTTTTGCATTATTTTTCTGTTATGCCTGTAAAGCTGTTTTGAAATAATCTGTATTGTAAAAAGCGCTATATAAATAAATGTGACTTGACTTCACTATAGCGAACCATGTGCAAATGATTAATCTTACACCATTAAATAAATCCGGCAATTGTAAAGCATCATGGTTTCAAACTTTTTAGAACAGTAACCCATGCTCGCATTCTTTGGGGCTCTCGATCAAAACCAAGTGGGTTTTTCCTAAAAATGATTAAATACAAAAAATTTTATATGAATCAAATTTGGATTTTTTTTTTCTATCAGAAACATGGTTGCATGAAATGTTAATGGTTATAAAATGTATAGATGAGATTGACAGTAGGGGTGGAAGGGTGCTATTTTATTTGAAGGAATAGTATAAGATGTAAGCACATTGTGGTCTTGTGAAAACGACTGTATTGGTTTTAAACTATATTGTCTGATCAAATGCCATTTACTGTAATTGGAAGATATAGACCACCATCTTCAAAGACTGTATTTTATGAAAAATGAAACGCTCTTATCAAAGAGTGCGATACAAATAATGAGATTATTTTATTAGGTGATTTTAACATAAATTGGAATGACGAAGTACAAAGGAAGAAGTTAAAAAGTATATTGAGTAATTTTGATTTTCAGCAGATTATTGAAGGGCCAACTAGGGTAACTAATCAAATCAAATCAAATTTTATTTATAAAGCACATTAAAAAACAACCTTGGTTGGCCAAAGTGCTGTACATCAAAGAAAAACAGAAAAGGCAAAAATGGATAGAAAAATGTAAAATAAAATGAAAAAGAAGACAAGAAACGCAGTAGAATTACAAATAATTGAAAGCACAAGAGAAAAGATGAGTTTTAAGCATAGATTTACATTCAGCTAGTGTAGACGCAGTTCTAACATATAGTGGGAGGTTATTCCACAACTGAGGGCCAGCCACTGCAAAAGCTCGATCACCTCTGCATCGTAAGCGAGATCGAGGGACAGACAGAAGATGTTGATCTCTTGACCTGTGATCTGGGTGGGTTGTGATTGACAATTAAGTCAGAGAGATATTTAGGGTCTTGATTACAACAAGCTTTGTAGGTGAAAGTTAAGATTTTAAAGTCAATTCGATATCGAACTGGCAGCCAGTGTAGAGAGAGTGCAGAATTGGGGTAATATGATCACGTTTACGGGCAGCCGCGTTTTGGACCATTTGAAGACGAGAGATTGCAGACAGAGGAAGCCCGACATATAGTGAGTTACAGTAGTCCAGTCGTGTGGAAATGAAAGCATGGATGACTGTCTCGAAGCTGTCTTTACTTAAAAATTATTTAACTTTGGCTAGCCGGCAAAGATGATAGAAACTAGCGCTAACTGTGCTATTCATTTTTTTGTTTAATTTAAGACTACTATCATAATAAAACCCCACATTTTTAACGTTGGTTGTAAGGTGTGGTGTGAGGGTCCCTAAGTCAGTAGAATTACCGTTAGAGAGCTCATTTGGACCATAACATGAACATCGTTCAATAACATGAAATTATTTGAAAGCCACAGTTTAAGTTGATGAAGTTGATGACTATCTTTGTGTTTTATAGGTATGTAGATTTGGGTGTCATCTGCGTAGCAGTGGTAAGACACACCAAATCTACTCATGATAGTTCCCAGGGGTAACATATGTACAGTATATATATACAGAGAGAATAATAGAGGTGCCAGGACCGATCCCTGGGGCACACCACAGGTGAGGTGGGTCGCTGAGGATGTTTGAGCGCCTATATTAACTCAACTTCTGCTAGATGAAAAGGACTGGAACTATTTAAGTACCGTCCCAGTGAAACCAATTGACAGCTCCAGTCGAGATAAAAGGATCTTATGATCAACGAAATCAAATGCTGAGCTCAGATCTAGTAGCACTAAGGCTAGTGTCCCCAGCATCAGTAGTCATGAGAATATCATTGAGGACTTTTAGAAGAGCATAGTCCGTGCTGTGAAGGGGTTTGTAGCCAGACTGAAAGATGTCAGAGATAGAGTGAGTGAGCTAATAATTCTGCAGCTGTATAAAAACAGATTTTTCGAGAATTTTAGATATGAATGGCAGGTTGGATATAGGTCTATAGTTCTCATATACAGCAAGATCAAGTGAGGGCTTATTAAGAATGGGAGTCACAGTGGCGACTTTGAAACAGTCTGGTACAGTCCCAGTCGCAAGACAGTTGTTAATAATGTTCAGAATGTCAGATCCAACAGTATCGATAACCTGTTTTAAAAAGCGAGAAGGAAGAATATCTTGGGAGGGAAGGTGGACTTTAATTTCAGAGTTATTTCCCTGCATGTCTGGAGGGAAACCAGGTCGAATTCGCTCCACTGTACCCAAGAAAAAATAGGATCGGGTGCCAGCTGTCTCGAGGTGAAAGCTTGAGCTCGAGTGATGTTAATTTTGTCAGCGAAAAAATTATGGAGGTTTTCACATTCAGAGTGAGAAATCATAAACTGTGGTTTAACAGAGGGGTTAAGAACAGAGTCAATGGTTGAAAAGAGAGTTCTGGAGCAATGTGAATTCCTCTTAATAATGTCAGACAGGAATTTGTTCTTTGCTGCCCTTTCTGCCTTTAGAAAATTATTTAATGAGGCAGTCAGCATCTCGAATGATATTTGGAGCATGTCTTTCTTCCATTTTCGTTCGAGTCGTCTGCACTGTTGGCGTAATAGTCGAATGTCGCTGTTTATCCATGGCTGAGACTTATGTTTGGGATGGATGAACTTCAAGAATGTTGAAGCATTTATCATTAAAGTCTTCAGTATCAGTTCATTTGACATCTATATCTGAAGTAAGGGAGCCAGACATTAGAGCATTATCAGCCTCCAGGTGCCGGTCAGAAAACATGTCCTGGGAATGTGAGGTAAGGGTGCGAGACCAACGTACATGAGATGGTGCTGTGTTGGGTGGAGCTGGAAGAAGTGTAGAACAAAATACTGGTCTGTGGTCTGAGAGTGGAAGGTCACTGATTTCAATATCAGCCACCGATAGACCGTATGACAGTGTTAGATCTAGTGTATGACCGTAACAGTGTGTGGGACCATTTACCCAATGAACAACATTTATAGAGGATATTACATTTAAAAAGTCTTTAGCTAAAGCAGAAGCAGGGCAGCATACATGAATATTAAAATCACCAATTATTAAAATATGGTCATATCTCGTCAAAGCATCCCCCAGGAGATCAGAAAACTCCTTTATAAAGTTACGATAGATTAGCAGGAATTTAAATGAATTTCCTGGATTTCAAAGCTCGTAAAAGTGACCGTTGACTATAAACGACACTGAACGTTGTTTTTATTACAAGTCCCCCTGCCCTGCCGGTCAACCGGGGAGTGTTAAAGTCATACTCCGGGGGAACCAGTTCGGAAAAAGGATTGATATCACCTGCTTTTATCCACGATTCCGTTGCGAAGAAATAGTCCAGATTGTTAGAAGAGATGAGGTCGCTGCAGATGAAGGTTTTGTTTACTACAGATCGAACGTTGGCGAGGGCAATCCTAAGTTGCGGGATCATGTGAAGAGTCGGAAGCTCTGCGAAGATTGATGATGATTCACATTCTTGCGTCAGAGCCATGGAGAGATCCGTCGAGTCAGCCAGAAGGGTGAAGAAGGGATAATCGGCCGAATCCACCAACGATTTTGATCCGTGGCCTTTCAGAAAAAAGCAGATAATGCCGGATTGAACCCGACGAGGTGGAGATCGACACCGAGGTGAAGCCCAGTGCCCAGGCGGACTTCAACCAAGCTGCAACGCTGCCCCGTTTTCCACGTCTCCGCCGGCGTCTCCTGCATGGAAGTTCACAGATGCGCCATATTAGGTGGCCGGGTGAGTCCGACTGCGGGGGTGGTGAGTAAAACTCATAATTGTTTGGATCGGGATGAGTTCCGAGAAGCTTTGGCATGGCATGATAAATATATAAAGTTGTTGCCGATCATAAGAGATCAACGAGTGACAACGTAGTAGAAGCAGCAAAGTCAATAAAAACACAACAAGTAACGTAATGGGTAGACGGCAAGCCGCCCACACCGGCACCATCTTACTTCCTTTTACCAACTAGCTCCTGGCTTTCACTAATAGACCAGAAAGAATAAAGAAATGTTTAATTTAGATTTAATTTAACATTTGACAAGAAGGTAGAAAAGTACAAAATTCCTAAAAGTTTGGAATTTTAAAAACGCAATTAAAGAAATAGTGGAATGATTAAATATAAGAGTATAGATGAAAACTGTAATTCTTTCATGACTGAAATTATAGATAATTATTCAAGGAAAGTGAAACATAAACCAGGACAAATAGAATATTTAGCATGGTTAAAATAAAAAAATGAGTTCCCTCAAGAAACAAAGAGATCATGCTCTTAAGTTAGCTCTCAGGTGTAAGATAGAACACGAAGGTGTTTTTTTTTCCACATTAGGAAATAAGTTTGTAATGGAGCTTAAAAAGGCGAATGCTAAGTTTTTTTTATTAAGGCTATCTGTGAAGCTCATAGACAGTATATAAACTGGACACAGCGACCCCATAGGTTTCAACGGAGAAAAGTGAAGTCAATTAGAAGCTCTTCTTCCTGATGGCTGAGCGTACTGCGCAGACTCAAACTGAGCTTGACGACGTAGATGTGACGTGAGCAACCCGTCTGTCTTCTAGTAGCTGTGCCAAGAGAAATCTGAATCATTCCCTTCCGAAACTTGCAGAGACGGAGAGCGTGAGTAGGAGGTGTCCATGGGCTAGGAGCAGGAGAAACTTTTGCTAAGTATTCTGATTAATTATTTTGTCATTTTGCCTCCACATCCCCCCGATTGCCCGCGAGCTTCTCCTCCTGTCCATACAGTAATCTCTCTACTGTGCGACAGAGAGTCGCGTGGTTATGACACAATCGTTAGTCTATTTTTAGGCTTCTACACGGCCATAACGTAAGATACAAGATAATGGAGCCTTTTATACATTTGCGTGTTTCTTTAGAAATAAATAATGGACTAAACGCCTCAGATGTAAAGTTATTCGCTGTCAAAGTGATGCCAAAATGAATGGGAGTCAATGGAGTGCTAACAGCAGGTGATGGTCTGCTAATCAATGGCAGCGCCCGGAGAAGCTTCAATATTTTCCGAAACACTGCCCCCCTGGTGAAGCTAGAGGAAATATGGCAGAATTTAAAGAAATTAACTGGAAAATGTAATAACATACATAAAACAATGGAGTTAAATATAGAGAATGATACAAATTAAATATGACTAATGATACAAATAAGGTGTCAGAAGCATTTAATAATAATTTTATAGATTCTACAAAGTCTTTGATTCAGAAAGTACCTGGTTTAAATGATTTAGTTACATCTACTGTATAAATTTGAATGCTTTTAGAGAACTTACTAATTCTAAAGTACATATGATTATTTCATCTATTAATAGTTCAAGGGCAAAATATGGATATGGGATGGATACAATGTTTTTATAACCTATAAAGAGGCACTCGTTCCTCTTATTTAAATTTTTTTAATTGGTCTTGTTTCAAAGGGCTTAAAAACTGCAGCAATTACACCAGTTTTCAAATCAGGTGATCACATGGCTATTAGCAAGTATAGACCAATTAGTATCCCACCAGCAGAATCCACAATTACAGAGAAATGGATTTCTGAACAGTAAATCACATTTGAATAGTACTCCATTCTCATTGCATCCAATGCAATTTGGGTTTCGAAAGTATCATTCTACAGAAACTCCAAATTATTTTCTTTTAGAAAATCTAAAATCTAAATTGGATAAAGGAGGTGTCGTGGGAATTGTCTATCTAGATTTAAAGAGAGCCTTTCATACAGTAAATCATGCAATTTTAATTAAGTTATCAAATTATAATTTCTCACCAGAGGTAATCAAATGGATAAGATCATACCTTGCTGATAGAAAACAGTGTGTCCGAGTAGGCAATTATACTTCACAAATGGTTACTAATTCTGTTTGTTACTAATTCTGTCTCGAGCCAATAGGCACTGTTGTCGTGCGGATGGGCGGCCGGAGCGCGTTAAGGGTTTTCTTTTTTGTGTGTTAGTGGCCGCTAAGTTAATAACTAATGATCGTTGCAACGGAAGTGAATCAATCAAAACTAACTTTAGCTGGACAATAACTTTATTCTAGAGCTGCTGTAAAGCCTAAACAATCTCTGTTACTGTAATCTCCTATTATCACTGTAAAGCTGCTTTGAAACAGTCTATATTGTTAAAGCGCTGTATAAATGAAGGAGACTTGACTTGACTTGACTTGACTTTGTGTTCTCCAAGGTTCAATATTGGGGCCGTTGTTGTTCAGTTTGCGTATTAATGACCTGCCGGACGTATGTGTATCTACTGTTACTTGTCAGATGGATGCTGATGATACGGTTATATATGTGCATCCTAAAAGCAAAAAGCAAGATGCAGAAGAATTATCAGCTGCAATAGTCAATGTATCTGATTGGTTAATAAATTCATGTTTACATCTTAATGTTAGTATAACTGTATGCATGTTTTTTTTAAATTTATTTTTTATCAAAGTCTGCAAATAGAGATCAAGATCCAGACGTTATAGTAGCAGGAAGAAAATTATCAGTAGTCCATGAGTATAAATATTTAGGCATTATAATAGATTCACAACTTATATTTAAAAAACAAGTTAAAAAAAGTTGTGAATAAAATAAAATTGAATCTGGTAAGTTTTAGACACATTACAAATAATTTAACCACTGAGGCCTTAAAGTTATACATTAATGCCATGATCTTTTCACATATGAATTACTGCCTTACCAGCTGGACGCAGACAGGCGGGACTACATTACAATCAGTAGAAAGATTCTATAAGCAGGCTTAAATATTGGATGAAAGGTCTCATTTATATCATCATTGTAAAAATGTAACTAATATGATAATTTTTTTAACTGGGGAAATGTGATTACATTTGGAGATATTTTACTTGTGTATAACATGTTGCATGGTATGGCCCCACCTCCACTTAATGAGCTTATTAGACAAAAGCAGAACTCCTCTACTAGAGCCATTACTAGAGGGATTATAGAGGGATTGTATAATACCACATAAAATAAGTGCTTTTGGGCAGTCTGCCTTTTTCTATAGAGCTGCATCCAGTACATACCGGCCATATAGGGGGTTTCGGTACCGAACCCTACGCAGAGAGTGGCCGTACCACTCTGAAACAGGCTTCTCTCAACTTCGTTGTGATTGGGGCAACTCAAAGTCTTCACCTGATATCCTTGTTTATTACATGGTCGTGGAGGGTTAGCCCAAGTATCCATCGGAGCATCTTCATTTCCATTGCATGGAGGGATAGCTCGTATTTCTTGGTCGTGGGCCAACATTCGGCTTCATAAAGTCTTATCTAAAATGCACTGGTTGGACGTGACAGTGACAATGCTTCGAAGGCGTCGGTCTAACACTTGCTCAAAGATCTTCATTGTGTGGCACAGTAATCGTATTGGCCAATGGTTTGCACACTCGATGACTGTCCAGACGCGGGGCGGCTTGTTCTCGGCCGCAATGCGGTTGAAGAGGTCGGCAAGGAATACCACTCCACGATCACAGAGGATCTCATCCCTGCCCTCCTTGATTTTCCACCGCTCGGGCCCTGTCGTTGGCTCCCTCGTCTGACGTAGCGGGTCCATTTGTACGTCCAGCTCCAGGAGATGGTGTTGGGGTGCAGTGCTGTCATACGGAATCACTTTAGTGTTGGTCTCCAGCTTCAGGTCTCGCCCCGTACCACCAGTAGCCGGTCAGAGCTGCATAGCCACCGCTGGTGTAGATCTTTTCTTGAAATACGTGTTGGTCACACCACCTGCATGATATCATTAACCAACGTGACTGAACGACCAATTTGACAATACGGTTTCTGGAAACAGTCGTGACGAGCTAGTTACATCGTACTATGGTAGTAAAGCAGTGAGTTATGTCATCGTACGGGAAACATACAATGTGGGTTGTGGGTTTCTGCACATTCTAGTATGCGACTGTAAGCATTATGTTGTTCTGGGAAGAAGGAGGCGGGAACTGTTGAACATTCAAAGATGTTGTCCTCCATGGCAGTGCGTGTACCCATCGCTCCCTGCTCCCACGTGCCTATTCAAATCGCCTCTGAGGATGATGTAGTCGCCTGGGGCAAATGTCCGTAGGTGTGTGTCGAGGCTTCTCCGATCTCTTTTGCCTTTGATCCTTTCCACTTTGTTACTTGTATGCATGCAATGTGGACTCGTCTGGTCTTGAGGGAGTCGACTAACTCGCGGTGGCGGCCGAGTTGTGTGTTCCGATATTGATCGTGGCAAATTGTAGTGGGACTAGCTTCTTTAGCCTTCTCCGTGAGCATATTTCTCACATCGCTGAGGAATGAGCGGCACGCGTCGCCTCCGGGGGATGCCCTAGTTCGATGAGCCAAGTTTGGAGACAGTTCCATAGATGCAACGATTCTATACCCCATGCCAGCAGCCGTATCACCCTGTAGCCCAAGACTGGTTTCCCACTGAAGCTCAGCAGGGTTGAGCCTGGTCAGTTCCTGGATGGGAGACTCCTGGGAAAACTAGGTTGCTGCTGGAAGAGGTGTGAGTAAGGCCAGTAGGGGGCGCTCACACTGTGGTCTGTGTGGGTCCTAACACCCCAGTGTAGTGACGGGGACACTATACTGTCAAAGAGCACCGTACTTCGGATGAGACGTTAAACCGAGACTCTCCTGACTCTCTGTGGTCATTAAAAATCCCAGGATGTCCTTCGGAAAAAGAGTAGGGGTTTAACCCCGGAGTCCTGGCCAAATTTGCCCAGTGGCCCCCATCCATCATGGCCTCCTAATGATCCCCATTTATATACTGATTGGCTCTATCACTCTGTCTGCTCTCCACCAGTAAGCTGGTGTGTGTGTGTGATGTGTGTGTGTGTGTGTGTGTGTGTGTGTGTGTGTGTGTGTGTGTGTGTGTGTGTGTATGTGTGTGTGTGTGATGTGTGTGTGTGTGTGTGTGTGTGTGGTGGGCGTTCTGGCGCAGTATGGCTGCCGTCGCATCATCAGGTGGAGCTGCACACTGGTGTGTGTGTGTGTGTGTGTGTGTGTTCTGCACACTTGTCGTGGTTGAGGAGATTCCCCCTTCCATATGTGAAGCGCTTTGAGTTCCTAGAAAAGCACTATATAAATGTAACACATTATTATCATCATCATGTCGCGGGGGACCCCCGCCGTTAGCCATTAAGGTCCTCGCTACCAGCCGACACCACGAGGAGTTGGTGGAAGGGTTTCATCGGCCCAGTAAATCTGAACTGATGCACATAAATCCAGCTTTATCATCCCGGCCTCAGCCCTCTGCTGACATGTACACACTGGACTAATGGTTTTCAAAAGTATTTGTTTTTTGTTGTTCATAAGAGGAAATATTTGACTTGTCAACTTCAGAATAAAGCAGTTGTTGAGGTGTGATACACTTTTGAAACAACTGACATTTTTGTGATATTGCTCAATGGTTTCGCTTCTGTTATATGATGTACATAAAAAAGACTGTAATACAATATTTATTGTATTACAGAAGAAATAAAGTACTATCATAAAAATAATCTAGCGAGATTAATAATTACAAAACCAAACATCAAAAGCAAAAGTCTGAATAGATTATAGTAAAGAAACTTTTAGTGAACACGCATGAAAATAATGATGATGTCATAAATATTACATAATGCCACAATGCATAAACTCTTAAGGGTATTACAATAGGGTTAATCTAGGATTCACATTCTTTATATAGAAGGATAATATTTTGTGTTCTTTTAATTTTGGGATGAAATGTGACATGGACTTTTTTTGTTGTTGTGAGCATTACCCTGCTAGCTCAAAGTGAGTCGCCACAGACACAAGACATTTTGATGCAGAGAAATGCCTGCCTGAAACAGTGATGTTCAAGGGGAACGGGTTTACACGCTGTCACTGATGAAGCGGTCGTGGGTTTCTGCTTTCCTGCTCTCGGATCAGCGCTGGGTTTCCACGGAGACGTGTCACTGCAGAGCTCCATGGCGACCAGAGCACAGCACTGTTCACTGGGAGAGACAAAGCCAGAATCCTGCTGTTAGTTTGAATGATTAATGTGTTCACGGTCACTGAGAGCACTCCAAAGGCTCAGACATCTTTGTGTGTTCCTGAGACTGTGAAGATGTGCTTTAGAATCGAGAAAAACATCCAGAAAGATGCTGAAGCAACATTTTGCTGTAAAGAATCTTTGTTTTTAAGGTCGGGTGTTTTAGATATGGGTTAAGCTCCTCCCCCTTCAGTGCATGTCTATGGGCGTCGCTCATCTGTCCTATTGTTGCTTATATGAACATCTCACAGCGAGAGGGCATTCAGAAAGCAGGACATGAGTGTGCTCTCTACTGTAAGTTCTGACGCGCTCGATGTTTGTCATTCCATTCCTGTGCAGTTTATGCTTTTAGTGATTTATCTTATTGCTGGTCTCTTTACCACTGTAAAGCAGCATATTCCACAGATTAACTTATCATTTAGCACGACTGAACATCATTATCTCAAAGGAGACATACTGCTGAATATTAACTGTGAAAAAGGAGCCGTCGTAAACATGTAAAGTAAGCCCAGTGCTTCTCTTTGTGTCATTAATACACAGTGACGTGTGGCCATCACTGAGGCTTAATTAGCAGCTGAAGCGCAGCAGTAATTACAGCTGTATTAGCCAGAGCCCACTCGCCGACACTGACTGACGCCAAGTGTGTGGGTTTGGGTTATTTTCTCATCTTCATCATCCTCACTGAAAGCCTATATACAGTTTCTCACTCGGGCCAGAAAGGATTGAGATAAACTGGGAAGTGATTTGTTTCATGTAATCAATACATTGACAGTAATTGTGAGTAGGCTACTTTGTATCGTTTGTAAAGCTCACATGACCGACACTAACACAAGCACAGTGCAGTTGTGTAGTCCTGTACGCTTTCATCCCAGGTTGGATATGGCATATTCCTACATCATGATCTCATTGTCTGATGCTCAGAAGAGGATGTTTATAGAAAATAACAATTATGGACTTTGTTTAGCATGTTTTACACGTATGTTTTATTGTGATGTAATCTTGGAACTTTGACACAGTGATGCAGTCGATTGCTTGAAATGGATAGTTTAGCTAAACCGTGGACCTTGTCCTGTGTGCACCATGTTCATATACGTCACGGTGTTCTGGGCCTCAGTCGTGTTGGTGATTTCTTATTTGGTAAATAATTGTGTGCTAAGAACACATGTAAAATAAGCAGTATTGTGATGTTCTAAAGAGATGTGAAGGTCAACATCAGTCCTTTAGTTGAGAGCTTGCTCTTATGTTGGCTTTACACAAATAAGAAATTCTCTCTTTCCCTGTCTCTCTCTTTCTCCCGCCCTCTCTTTTTTCTTTCTTTCTTTCTTTCTTTCTCACACACACCCACACAGAAACAGTCACATCCACAGGCAGAGTGAGAGCGAAGGATGAGGCATGACACATAAAAGAGAAAAGCATTTATTTTTGCTGTGCTTTAGCACTGCGCTTCTCTTTCTTTCCTCTATTTCTGGTTCCTCAGCCCTCAGGTTATTTTCTGGATGCTGATATGAAGATGCAGGTCTGTATGCCTTTCATCTGAATTGTTAAATAGGAGTGTGTTCTAGCGATCTTTGCAGAGATATCATAAGACAGGCTTCCAGTGTCTATTGGTGTGTATTCATTTCATGGATCTGATCTAAGAGCTTGCTTCTGGAAATCCTTATAGCCGTGTGGTTTTCTTTTCTTTGACTGTTGTGTTCATATTCTTTCTTTCTATCCTTGTTTTTCCTGCTAATTCTAAAGACCAAATGAATGTTCATGTGGTGCGCAAGTTTGTGATGTCACATTGACGTCTTGCGTGGTATAAGATTGTATAAGAGAAAGCTTTCAGGTGTAGAGGTTCACAAACCAAAATCAATCACATTGCACAGAGAACAGAAAGTACTGGTGATGATCATAATTCTCTCTGTGCTAAAATGATCTGGATTGATCATGTGTGGCTGAAATGTTGCTGCAGATTTGTTGATAATGGCATCAGTATATATATATATATCTCAGCACCGTTCATCAAACAGGCGCACAAATGTGTTTTTAAAGACATTTTGATGAATTCAGATGCTTTGTCTTATACATTGCTCCAGATATTCCCAAAAACAATTATTTCCATGTACCGTGTAGTTTCTGGGATAATGGAATATCCATACAACAAAAATGTTGGTATTATGTGGAACTGGAAATTAATTAAAATATTGTCACATGATGTTGAATATGAAAATACGCAGTTCTTTCCTTAGAATAGCTACTTCTATTTGATCTAGCACTTAAGAATGTTATATATTGAAGTACCTAATATAGTCTGGTTGATTGTCATATTCAATATTTTGCACTATTTTTCCATAATATTTGTGGTTACTGAAATGTAAATGATAATTTTTCCTGACTAAATGTAGTGTTTCAACTGTGTTTGATGAGTTCCCTTATTGCATTGCATTCCTAAGTATCAGTAAATGAGTTGGAAGGCTACATTTATGCAGTCAATTTCAATGAATTAGTTTATTTCAGTCCTCTGTCAGTATCCTCACATTGATTGAGCATTTGGCCGACTGCTTTAATAAAACACCAAATGTCCCCACAAAGATAGTAATGCCTGTCATTTTTGTCCTTAGTTTTGGTCCCCATGAGGAACGCTGCTGATAAATCAAACTAAATTATGCTTTTTGAAAATGTATAAATGCAGAAAGTTGTGTGTGATGGGTAGGTTTAGGGGTCAGGTTAGTGTGTGTGTGTGTGTGTGATGGGTATGTTTAGGGGTAGGGTTAGTGTAAGGGGAGAGAATATACAGTCTGTACAGTATAAAAACCATTATGGAAAGTCCCCATAAAACATGGAAACCCAATATGTGTGTGTGTGTTTTCAAAATAAAAGTTAAATGCATGCAAGGTTCAGTTATTTCAGCATCGATCTGGAAGTGTGTAAAACACACTTAGATCTACATTTCTCATTCCTGTCTGTCTGTGTCTTTCTGCAGTGATTGATGGAATGAAGTGGTGATATGGCTCTGGATATGGAGAGGACAGTCTCTAAAATCATGTTTGACTTCCAGAGGAACTCGACCTCTGATGACGACTCTGGCTGTGCGCTAGAGGAGTACGCCTGGGTGCCTCCTGGCCTCAAACCTGAACAGGTAACACACACTGAATCACAACATGAAAGCATTTGCAACTCAATTTAAAGGGATAGTTCACCCAAAAATGACTTTTATTCACATACAAACATTGATCAGCGAACACAAACAGAAGCTCGAATGTGTTGCGAGGCGCGAGAGAATGAAACTCGCTGGTTTTCATCCTTGAGCTTCCATTTAACATGCTTGAGATCTCCATGTACACTTGCTGATCAGTGTTTATATGTGAATAAAAGCTGAAATGAAATCTGTTCATCCTATAATGTGTTTGTATCTCTTCGGAAGACTTGGATTAAAGGTACAATATGTAAGATATTTGTAATAAAATATAAAAAAATCACTTGCACAGTGTGATATATTTCCTGCAGGTCTGTACTTACAATATCCCAAAAGTTCCCAAAGATTTTTAATTTCAGAGAAATTCCAATTTTAAATAATGGCTCTTCCCTGGTCATTGTCGCCTGTCAATGACGTAATATCCACGTTATCCCTGGTTTCCGCTTGTACTGCCATAGTAACCATGGCGACAGACGTGGACAACTGCGTTACGTCTAGCGGTGCGCTTACGCTGTTGTTGTTTCGTTCAAACATTATGGACCATGGCAAGCGGACTTTGGGACAAAAGGAGAAATAAAATGAGGATCGATATTGGCGTGGCGTTTTCGAGATGCCGAGAGCTAGCGTCCGTGGCTAACTTCGACTTGACTGAGCTTCACGAGTCACGACTTGACAGAGATGCCGCTCTTGCATGTGCTTTATTATACAGAGAAGCAAATGTACATGAAACTAATCAATGTTATACAGCACAACATGATGAAATGTTAGAATATGATCAGTATGTTATTCTAATGTTGATCTCGCTCACTGCTAGTCTCATACAGCTAACAAACTAACACATAGAATACCATTATAACTTTAACACACTCAAATGCAGTTTAGTGTGATAGTGTAGACCCAGTGGAGCAGCGCTGCGTTACCTCACACGTTTCCTTCGTCTAATAAACGGACCTGTGTGAGTAGTAATTGAATGAAATGTCCTCATTCCTTTATATCCGCGGGACTCGCGTGTGGCGCTGACATCTGTCTCTCATTAGCGATCGCGCCCAGCTTCACACCAGTCATGTTAAAAACATCAGTGCATTCACTCATCCATAAACATTATTAGATCCTTCGGCATGACGGCAAGTTCCATAATTCCACTTATGCATCATCAACCTACGCCTTTGTTATTGTAAGAGGCTAGCGACCCCTAGCGGTGAAAAAAAACAAAAACATATTGTAACTTTAAACCGCTCCATTCCTATGTAATGTTTTGAAGCATCAGAGGTTTGAGTGGATAGGCTTTCAGTGGAGGGACAGAAATCTCTCAGATTTCATTAGAAACATCTTCACTTTGTGACGATGTCATCATGAAATAAATAAATTGCAATGAATTGTTGATCTTTCCTGCATTTATCAGTCATCATTCATCTGTGAAATAAATTTGCGATCATTATCCACAAATATAAAAAATATGTCAATATTCTATGGATCTACAGTCATCGGAATATATTGGCCGAATCAAGATGGCGACATCTTTAGTCCAGCCCCTAGTTACCTTTATCTGGAAGACGTGCGTCACTCACGGCAAGATGGCGGCGGCTGTCGGGCACTGAGTGGTACTCGCGGAGCTCTTCTAGAAGACTCCCGCGGCGGTTTATTGTTTTATCCGTGGCTAGAGTGCTTATCGTCGGCGGTCTACTGTGATCGCACTTTCTGGATTACGCAAAGGAAAGTATCCTTGTCATTATGTGACTAGCTGACTGTCGTTGAGACGCTGCAGAGAAAACTGTAATGCAAGTGTGTAGTTCCAAAACCTGAACTGGATTCACGGAGTGGGAGTCTCCAGCATTGTATATATCAGTACCTAAGTCCTGGAAAATGTACCAGACTATTAAAAACGTGAGTACAATCTAGTTTGCTGTGGATGACTGACTTGACTGTTGACTGTTTTTGAGAAGGGGGTTTATTTATTTTTTCTTTTCTCCTACTTTGACTATTGGAACTTTTTTTGCTGCTGCTTATTTATTTTTTGGATTATATCATTGATTGTTGTTTGGACTGGATTAATTAAGTTTCTTTTCTGTAACCTATTTTGTGGCTGGACAATTTTGATCAGATTTTTGGTTTTATTTTTTATTTCTTCTTTCATCTCTTACCAAAAGTCAGTTTTGGGACACTTGAATTTGTTGACTTTTGAATATACAGATTTGAATGCAATTCCATATCTGAGTCCTGTGGTGTTAAATGTGGTGTGTTTTCTACTTAAGAGTGATTGTTATTGGTATTATTGCATTGATTGCTGGTGTAAAATTCTCATCTCATTAAAGGTGCAATGTGTGATATTTCTGAGGATCTATTGACAGAAATGCAATATAAGATCCATAACTATGTTTTCAGTGGTGTATAAAGACCTCACTTAATGAACCGTTATGTTTTTATTACCTTAGAATGAATCATTTATATCTACATAACTGCGGCCACCCCCTTCTATGAAGGTCGACATACTATGACATCATGTTTCTACCGTAGCCGACAGCGAACAGACAGCGCTACAGAGCGCGTTTCGTCACTAACTTGAATGAGAAGCAGCAGAAAAAGACACAGCAGAATACTCAGGTTGTCCCTGACGCGGCAAACGTGGAGAAAAACATGCTGTCTGAACAACGCCTCGGACATCGTAACGTTAGCTATTTCCCCTTACCTAAGTTAGCTGCTTTGATGCTCTTATCTTATACTAACTAGCATGGAAACAAGCTATGGTAAAGTCAGTGAATAAAAGACTAACACAATGATAAACAAGTAAAAATAACAATCGCAATAACATGTGGTTTTACTGAATAATTAAGTAAATATAATTTAATATAAAATATAATATAGAGAAACCTCATTGCTTGACTTGCTACTCTCTGCTGACTCAGACGACGACATCTTCCGATCCTACGTCGGCCACCGTAGCTTCTCATTCGAGTTTGCAATTTGAAGGAAAGGCCGCGAGTTATTGACCGGTTGCAATTCGCAAATCTCACCACTAGATGCCGCTAAAAATCACACACTGCACCTTTAAAGCTGCAGTTGGTAACTTTTGTAAAAATGTATTTTTTACATATTTGTTAAAACTGTCATTATGTCATGACAGTAGAATATGAGACAGATAATCTGTGAAAAAATCAAGCTCCTCAGGCTCCTCCCAGTGGTCCTATTGCCATTTGCAGAAATACACCGCTCCCGGTAAGAAACAACCAATCAGAGCCAGGAGGAGTGTCTTAACAGTGTCAGTCAAGCTTGTGTACGCGCTGATCACACCCCTCTCTCGCACAGCATGCACCGTCATTCAAAATCAAGATTGCCAGTGTGCCGCGCAGCAGTGCTAATGGCGGACAAACAACTAAAACTGCCAATTTCTCGAGTGGCACCTGCTCATACAACAAAGACAGGTAAACAGAAAATGACTGATGACGATAAACAAGCGCGTCGGAGCCCATTGACTCAGTGTCAAAACTCTAGCCGCATAACATACAGATAAAATGTCACGCAGTGTGCTAAGCAACAATTGAAACCTGCTAATTCACTGGCTTGTCATGTTGCTGAAATAATGTACTAGCAAACCTTATTTAGCATTACACATCGCTAGAATAATTACTTAGATACTGTAACGTTACCATTATATTATCTTGCTAGCTAGTGGCCCTGTTTACTAGCCTGCGCGTTCACGGCAGGCTCCGTCGTGGGGGAGGAGCTGTGGAGGGAGGGCTGTATCGCAGCAGAGAGCGAGGGGGAGTGACCTGTAAGCTGTGCTTGTTCAAATTTTCAGGCTAAGTCAACGTTTTCTAAAAGTTCCCTACTGCAGCTTTAAGTTACGGGTTTGGTGTAAGACAAAGACTACAGAAGATCTTTGTACATCTTCTTTACTTAAGACTTAAATAATGACATCAAACTTAAACTAATGACAGAAATCCTGTCTGGCACCCCAGCATAGCCTGGCCTCGGATCAGGATGGAACTCGATCCCTTCTTCTGTGTACATTGGTAGGATTTCAGGCTCTTTCATCTCAACATACTCTGCTGGGTATTGACTTAACAGGAAGTTTTGATCTCAGACCCCAAATATCACCTTCATCTCAGCCCTCATTAGCAGTAACTGGATTAATGGACAGTCTAAAAGACACCTTTTCCACTGAAAATGGAGAGTTGAAACATGCCGTAGATACTTTGACTAAGAATGTGGATACTGCATCTGTGAAACAAACAACAGAAATAAAACAGCTTATGAGTAATCAGTTTGAGCACTTCAGGAAAGAGTTTAATAACACACTGCATTGACGACTAAAGAATCATCATGTAGAGGTACTGAAAGATTTCAATGCTCACTTCCATGACTGGCACAATTCTTCACCTCTTGCTCTCTTTTCTGCTCTTCCACCTCGTACAACAAAGGAATAACCAAACCATCTGCATGTAGCATGCCAAAACACCTGCCTAGATAAAAGAGGAAAGGAACGTTTTCTAATACAACTCAAACAGAACTCTGATGTCTGCACAGATGTTTTGGGTAAAACAAGTGTTTTGACATATCGAGTTTGTTACGCAAGATGTTCCTATAAAACAGAAGGTTATCAAACAGCTGATTGATTAGATGTTAGCTGCTGATGTCATCAAGCCTTCCTCCTCAGCATGGTCTTCTCCCGTGGTATTGATTCCCAAGAAAACTGGTGGATCCTGTTTCTGTGTGGATTACCGACAGGTAAATGCAGTATCTCAATCAGATGCCTATCCGCTTCCTACAATTCAAGAAATTCTTGGGTCCTTGAGTGGTGCTGTCGTTTTTTCCACCTTGGACCTCAACAGTGGATATTGGCAGGTTCGAATGGAAGAGGACAGTCAAGATAAAGTTGCCTTCATATGCAGTCAGGGGCTATTTCATTTCAAGGTCATGGCTTTTGGCTTCAAAAATGCACCAGTGACATTCCAGCGGTTGATGGAGAGAGTCCTGGGAGAGCTACAGGGATAGAACTGTTTCGTCTATTTGTACGATATAATTATCTACTCTCCATCAATGGAACAGCACTTCCAGGACATCCAGGCTGTTTTGGATAGATTGAAAGAGGCCCACCTGACTGTTAATATGAAGAAAACACATTTCTTCCATTCCTCTCTGGAGTTTCTTGGCCACATTGTGACTACTACAGGAATCAAGGCAGATCCAGAAAAAAATAGAGCAGTTCAAGAATTTCCTGTGCCAAAAAACATAAAGGAATGAAGATGAATGAAAGTCTCATGGGATTAGAATGGCATGATTTAAATTTTTGGTTGAACTAACCTTCTGTGTCTGTAATGTGACATTTTCAGTTGAAAAGATGGTATTCCATGAGAAAAATGCTAAAGGCAATGTATGGCAAGATTTGCTCCTATCACAAAATTGATATATATCTTAATTATACTATGAGAAAAATAATAGTCAAATTTTTCCTAATTGTGTAATTTTTTGTTTGCTTTTCATCATTTGTTCATTTTGTGCTTAGCTTCACAAGAAATGCTTGTTTCTATTTTACAATTAAGAGTAAAATTAAAATCCGTTATCAGAGGTGGCTGTGTCCAAGTAATGCACACGTCGAAAATGTACAGCTTATAGGCAATGCAGATCATGCAGTTAGCCAACTTCATGTATTCATTTAAGCAAAAACAATGAGCATGTTAAAGCAATGATTAAATGTTGTGATTATAATGATTACAATATATAGAACCTTTGGCATTGGTGCATGTTGATTCATGTTGATTCAGCGTCATCTGAAGTCCTGGCAGGGGTCAGCGTCATCTCTTCACAGGTGTTGGGTCATCTGAAGTCCTGGTAAGAAGCTGGATCCAAAACTGGAGCTGGTGTAATCTTAAGAAACAGAAAGTAAATGGAGAATAATCCTAACCCTCTGGGGTCTGAGGTGTTTTCTGGCCCTGGAGGTGTTCTGACATGCGCTGACATTTGTGCTTATTTCTGTTACGTGTAACACTTTCATGGCTAAAGTCTGATTACACTGTATTCAGCACAAACTCTGCTACAATAATATATCAGCAGCATGTATGTAAAAGTTTGTAGTTTTTGTGATTTGTGAAAAAACAAAAACAAAATTGTCACTGAAATAAGGTCATGAAACCCATACTGATTATTTCTTCACAAGACTTTTGAAAATTGTATCACATAGGTTAGAATATTTGCTCCAAAACTATGTGAAAATCATCCTGACAACTCATTCAGATAAAATAATATATTGATTTAAAATTTGTAAGGCATGTTTTGTGTAAGAAAGCTTTATGCGAGGAGGTGTGGATCATCATGAATATTGATGTGTTTCACGCCCGAGAAAGACAAACATTTACAACACATTTATTTTATTTACAACACAACATAATCCAAAGATACACAACAAAGGACAAAAAAAAGCACATTATTGGGAACACATATTCGATTTTTCTGGTTAAAATTGCTTTTTTTTTTAAAATTGCTTAAAATTTACAAAATACACACACACACACACATACATATATATATATATATATATAAATAAATAAATAAATAAATAAATACACTCACCTAAAGGATTATTAGGAACACCTGTTCAATTTCTCATTAATGCAATTATCTAATCAACCAATCACATGGCAGTTGCTTCAATGCATTTAGGGGTGTGGTCCTGGTCAAGACAATCTCCTGAACTCCAAACTGAATGTCAGAATGGGAAAGAAAGGTGATTTAAGCAATTTTGAGCGTGGCATGGTTGTTGGTGCCAGATGGGCCGGTCTGAGTATTTCACAATCTGCTCAGTTACTGGGATTTTCACGCACAACCATTTCTAGGGTTTACAAAGAATGGTGTGAAAAGGGAAAAACATCCAGTATGCGGCAGTCCTGTGGGCGAAAATGCCTTGTTGATGCTAGAGGTCAGAGGAGAATGGGCCGACTGATTCAAGCTGATAGAAGAGCAACTTTGACTGAAATAACCACTCGTTACAACTGAGGTATGCAGCAAAGCATTTGTGAAGCCACAACACGCACAACCTTGAGGCGGATGGGCTACAACAGCAGAAGACCCCACCGGGTACCACTCATCTCCACTACAAATAGGAAAAAGAGGCTACAATTTGCACGAGCTCACCAAAATTGGACAGTTGAAGACTGGAAAAATGTTGCCTGGTCTGATGAGTCTCGATTTCTGTTGAGACATTCAGATGGTAGAGTCAGAATTTGGCGTAAACAGAATGAGAACATGGATCCATCATGCCTTGTTACCACTGTGCAGGCTGGTGGTGGTGGTGTAATGGTGTGGGGGATGTTTTCTTGGCACACTTTAGGCCCCTTAGTGCCAATTGGGCATCGTTTAAATGCCACGGCCTACCTGAGCATTGTTTCTGACCATGTCCATCCCTTTATGACCACCATGTACCCATCCTCTGATGGCTACTTCCAGCAGGATAATGCACCATGTCACAAAGCTCGAATCATTTCAAATTGGTTTCTTGAACATGACAATGAGTTCACTGTACTAAAATGGCCCCCACAGTCACCAGATCTCAACCCAATAGAGCATCTTTGGGATGTGGTGGAACGGGAGCTTCGTGCCCTGGATGTGCATCCCACAAATCTCCATCAACTGCAAGATGCTATCCTATCAATATGGGCCAACATTTCTAAAGAATGCTTTCAGCACCTTGTTGAATCAATGCCACATAGAATTAAGGCAGTTCTGAAGGCGAAAGGGGGTCAAACACAGTATTAGTATGGTGTTCCTAATAATCCTTTAGGTGAGTATATATATATAAATAATGAACACCAGGTTTGTTGTGCCTTGTAGGCATATACGTGTAGTGCTGCATAAAATATTAATAACAATAACCTATAGCAGGCAGCCTATAAATCATTACAAAGGAACACTTCAGTAACACTACACTAGAGAAAAATATATGGATTATCATATGTTACTTCAAATGTTTCCAATCGTTATGACGTTATGAAATGAGATTAGAGTAGAAACATGAAGCCTAATGTTTGGCGAGTTTTGCTTTTCAAACACACAGCGCGACTGACTCAAACTCACAGCGCGTGCAGAGAACCTTTACTGAAGCGATCGAGCCGCTCCAAACTATGAAACATTATTGTTTCCACATTATACATATCTACGTTTGAGCAGATATCCACAAACACAGTATTTAACAGCAAACACTGGTTTAAACATTATAATATTCACCATATTAGAGTAAACACTCATACTAGCCAACTTTTATATCATGCTGTTTTATTATCGAAAAACATCCTTGTGCCGTACATGTATATAAATTTAGCACTGAAAGGTTGCCTACCTGTCTAGTTCACATTTCAACATGTTTCTGTCTATATATAGATACATATACATGTACGACATTAGGCTTCATGTTTTTACTCCAATCTCATTTCATAACGTACATTTTAGTCTGGCACCAGTTTAACTAGTAGCTACAATGTAAGGTTTATACAACAATAACATGCTTACTATTATGAGTGGAAATGTCTTACCTTAAAAATCTTTCTCATCTTCAAATCATGTTCTTCTAATTCTTCTGAGGTAAATCCAAGGTAAACAGCACAGCACAAACACAGTCTTCCAAACTCGATGAAAAGTAGAGGTGTACTGAAGTCTCTGATTCTTTGTTTTGAGGTGATGGGGGCGTTTACAGGTCCTTCACGTGGACGATTTGTCAATCGCGCATGGGTGTGGTCACATTAGAGTTAATGAGGATGCGTTTGAGAAACTATACATGTTGTTGCTTTCATACGGATTACTTAAACAGAGAATATTTATTTTTGATATAATTTACATCATTTAAAAATAGAGACTCCAAGCTTTGTAAAGACATATGTCTCAAGTCTCTGTGGCAAGCATTCTCTGAGTTACAGATCATTTTCTGTCGCGTTTCAGAATGAACTTCACATTGAGAGAGACGGCAGAACGCGCATCATGTTTATTTTCTTTATTTTATGAAAAACACAACATTTTGTTTTTATTATGAGTGTACACAAATAAAGGAAGACATTTAACAGTTTTTAACGATGTATAACACTTTTATGTAAGATCAAAATCAACAGAGTATTTTGAGTCTAAGAAAAAAAGCGAGCTGGTATCGCCAGCGTGACCTCCGACCCCAGGGGGTTAATCTAGATCTCTTTAATATTGATTTAAACTGGGAGAGTGAGTCTGAGCCCCAAACATTATCAGGAAGGCTATCAGAGTTTAGGAGCCAAATGTGAAAACGCTTTCCCTCCTTTAGTGGACTTAGATACCCTAGGTACTACCAGAAGCCCAGAGTTTTGTGACCTTAAAGAATGTGATGGATTGTAAGGCGATAGAAGATTGGTTAAATACACAGGAGCTAAAACGTTTAGGGATAGGTCAGTAGTGATACTTTGTAATTGATACAGGACTTAATGGGTAATCAGTGTAGGGATGATAAAATTGGTGTTATATGATCATATTTTCTTGGCAAGAACTGGTCAGAACTTTAGCGCTGCATTTAGGCTTCAAATATGCAAGTTTTATTTATTTCTTTTGATTTTGAAATTAAACTTGACTTAGATGTATTCTGACAGGTTTCATTAGATTCACTCGTAGAGATTTAGATATCAATGATCTGTGCTTGTGAGGGAAATGGAGACAGATGAGGATCGCTGAGCATGTCTGATTTACTGTTGAAAATTTCATTGTTTAACAGATGGAAAGGAAATGGCTCATGTCACAGAACCTGTGTCTCTCTCTCTCTCTCACACACACACACACACACACACACACACACACACACTCACACTCACACATACACATTTTTAAATATTTGATATCGAAATTAAATATCATGCTTTTAATCTCAGATGCAATCTAAATACTCAGTTCATCTCTAAGCGTTTCCACACCTGTTTGGAGGTTGTTTTTTGGAACCTGATGTGTCTTCTCCTTTAATTTGGTTTGTTTTGGCATGTATGAACACCGCAGTCACGCTCCGATCCGCACCATTACAATGAGATCGATCATGGATTAGATGAGGTCTCCATCTGAGAACCTCTCCTTCTTCTCATGTCACAGTAAATGTTGCCTGGCTGCTTCCAAGAGTTTCTGTTTCAGTTTTCTCTTTAAATCACCCAGCAATACAAGTGTTCACTGCTGACGAAGCAACGGTAGCTTTAATCATCTCTCTGCTTCAAGGAATAGCACTGCACTGGCCACATGTTTCTAGAGAGCGAGACAGACTCCATGCAAGAGGTCACAAAACCTGCATCAAGAAAACCTTCAGCTGTTCATCACCAACACACTGATTCTAAGCTTCCCCTAGCTAACCCATCATGACCCAGTCATCTTCTAGAAAGGAGGGTGAGATTTTGAAATCGAGCAATTTCTGTCTTTACACCTGCAATAGAACCGTGCTTCCCATTGTATATCTCTCCGCTGCAGGTCTCCATTATGTCTCTCCATTAACATAAAAACTAAACCTGGACTGTCGTTTCGGTCGATGTGCCTATGTTTATCATGACCTGTATGGGGTGTTCAACAAAGTCAACTACCCAAGAGGAAAACCTATCCACTGTCAATATCTGAAACTAGGGCCATGGAGGAATACACAGAGGAGGCATTGCCTAGTGGAAAAGAAGGATGAGTTCTTTGGTCCATGTATTGACTACTGTGGTCTCAAGGCTATCACCATCTAGTGCCTGCTGCCATTGAACAGGCCATATCCAAGCTGGAACTTCGCAGTGCCTACAACCTGATCCGTATACATGAGGTGGATGAATGGATAACAGTCTTCATCACCAACTTGGCCATTATGAATGTATATTGATTACATCTTGATGTATTCCCCTCACTAGAGCCCCATCTCAAGCAGGTTCATCAGGTGCTCCAATGTTTGGCTGAAAATCATCTATTTGAAAAGTAAGAGAAATATGAGTTCCATGGACAACTCTTAACATCAAGCAGTGGTAGAAGTCGACACATCTGACTCGGGAGTGGGAGCGGTTGCAACGGTTGTCCTTCCAAAATGTTTCCTTAAGTTTTCTTTTCCATGAAGTTTAGCCCCAAACATTATCAGGAAGGCTATCAGAGTTTAGGAGCCAAATGTGAAAACGCTCTCCCTCCTTTAGTGGACTTAGATACCCTAGGTACTACCAGAAACCCAGAGTTTTGTGACCTTAAAGAACTTGATGGATTGTAAGGCGATAGAAGATCGGTTAAATACACAGGAGCTAAAACATTTAGGGATAGGTCAGTAGTGATACTTTGTAATTGATACAGGACTTAATAGGTAATCAGTGTAGGGATGATAAAATTGGTGTTATATGATCATATTTTCTTGGCAAGAACTGGTCAGAACTTTAGCAGCTGCATTTAGGCTTCAAATTTGCAAGCTTAAGCAGAATATAATGTCTTATTTCTTCCTTTTGATTTTGAAATTAAACAATCTGGAGATGTGTTAAATTGTGAGGGCATCTCCCATGCACAGATTTTCTATAGGATTAAGGTCTGGGCTCTGGCTGGGCCCTTCCAAAATATTCATCTTTCTTTGGTGAAGCCATTCTTTTGTTGATTCAGATGTGTGCTCGGATCATTGTCATGATGTAAGGTGAAAGTTCTCTTCATTTTAAGCTTTCTAGCACTGTGGTTCCCAACCCTGAGCTTACGAGCATGCAGAGGTATAGCATAAAGGTTGAATGAAAAGGTTACAGGTTCAAACCAGATGAGGGTAATTACTTACTAACTTTTACAGATACACATTTTATAAAATAAAAAAAAATACGAAATTAACTGGGAAATGAACACAATTGTCGTAATTTAATCTAGTGTAACACTAATTACTTTATAAAAACAACCACATTTCCCAGCATAGTGGGGTCTCACAATCTATACCCAGAAGCCTTTGTGCTTGAAAAATATAATTATGTATGCTTAAGCAATATCTCAGAAATAGCACTATGTCTAGGCAATATCTCAGGAATATCCAGTGGTGATTGGGTTATTGCTATCCGAACACCAATGCTTGCCCAAACATACCAAATCATTTTTTTCAAGCATAAGCACATATGAATATTCCTCCATTGTGGGAGCTTGTAAATCTGGTCATTTTTGTCTTTATAAGTTATTGTTTTACATGAAACATTGGGATATAGGGGCCTACTTTATATTTGACGTCTTTTCTCTGTACTTACATAAAAATTGCCTTGCACCTATTGCAAATAGTCTGCTTATTGTATAAATACATGTTGTTTCATTGTACTTCTTACATTTGAAGTGCCTGCTTATAATTTCATATGTAGTTACATTATTGATGGTACCTCAACCCTAACCCTACACAACTGCAATAGCAGCAAATAGAAATCTGGCAAGAGTTTAAAACAACATGCAGGTTTTTAATAATAACATGCATGTTCATAATAGTTAAACAGACCTATATGAAGTTATGGGGGACCATAAATTCTACAATAAACTTAAAGTAATAGTTTAATTAAGCAAATCATTATAATAATAATATTTCGAAATGTGTTTTTTTTTTCGAAATGTGTTTTATTTATTCACAGTATAGACAAGAGAATACAAAATAATATTCTATACATTTTCATCGCTTTTGTTTAGCATTTCTACAAAACGAATATTAACCTTTGATCACCGGAGGCATCTTTTCCAAAATTGTATTGTCAAGTTGTTTTATGGCCGAAATGAAGACCTACACATTAATCAAGTCCCCTTTGTTTTACACAAAGCTTTCAATTGGTTTATGCAGTAGGCAACAGAACAATTACAGTATATGCACAATATGTCTGTGACAAAACATATTCCTAATTGTTTATATGAATTATGTGATCCATTTGCCTCTGTCTGTTTCTGTTTGCGTGAACACAGGTTCATCAATACTACAGCTTTTTCCCAGAAGATAAAGTCCCTTATGTGAACAGTATTGGTGAAAAGCATCGAATCAAACAACTCCTTCAGCAACTGCCACCACATGACAATGAGGTTTGTTAGTACAGTCATAACTCAAAAAATGTAATACAAAAATGCATAACAATAGCACATACCAATCGCACATTTATTCTTTAATTTCATCTTGAGGTCAGCTTGTCTCTACTCATCTTAACATTAGACTTCAAGAAGTATGCTAAATTATTTCAACACAATATGGATGTTGTTTTTTTTTTTTTTTTTTTTGAGAAATAGAATTTAAATATAATTCATTAAAGAAGATCAGAGGTCAATTACTGATTCTTAGCTCAGTTAAATGAATGTCTGTTCTTTTTCAGTCAGTCACGTTCAACATTACGTCAGAACGACTGACGAATTGGGATCTCGCCTGAGAGTCCAATCACCCTTGAGTGTAACTAAATGAGCCAATGCACATTGGCGTACAGCGATGCTGACGTCTCCATTCCCTCCTTCAGGGGGTTACAATAGTAACCTAGACGTTTGCTAGACAAATGTACTTGTCAGAAATCAATAATCTCCACTGGTACTGAATGCAACATTTACATGAGTGTGAGTGTAAATGAAAAGAACTCGTCTGGAGTGACTCCACCTTTAGTCCTGCATTACAATTGTGTACATTACAGGGGTGATACTTTGGTCAGAAATTATCTTGTGATTTTTAAGTCAGATCCCAAGCACTTTGATAAAACAGTTGCCTACATCTAATCTACAACAAAATCTATGTAAAATTGTGCTTCATAAAACAAAACAAAACGCCACTTGATGCTGTATGTTATAGGGATTTTACCACAGGTAGGGGTTTACTTAGGCAAAGTAGAGTAAATATTATACAAATAATATGCATGAATATTAAAAAAAAAAAGAATATTTATTAATAGCAATAATCTGAATAAATAATACCTGTGCAAAGAAATGTAGTTCATTCATAACTTCATCATTGCTGTTTATGACTGAAAAGCAAGGTTGGGTTAGGGTAATGAAAATCCATAAACTGTCCGAAGACACTTCAGGTTGTGCACTGGCCCTGCGCTACAACTGGCCGTTCCCCGAACACAAACACCCAAATGCACCAAATAACATCCAGAGAGATGCATATAATTATAAAATAATAAAAAGGGCTAAATCGCCATGGGTTACATCCAAATGGTCTATATTGCCGTGGTTTATACCAACAAGGGTTTAATTTTACCAAAAAACGAAGGGTAGGTTTTAGTCAGATGTGGTGGGGGGCATATATCCCACGTCTGTCTGGACATGGGGAGACACTCGATGTCACAGTGGACGGAGTAAAAATTATTCGGCTCTTCAACATCACTCACAACAATGATGGCGGCCATTTTAACCAACTCAACGCCTGTATGGGCAAAGAGAAAATTTTCCAAAGCTCTGCTACATCACACACACCCAAATGATGGCAGCTGTACTCATTTTTACGGTCTTGAGTCATTCAGGCATAGGGTTAGGGTTAGGGAGACCACTTGGCGCATTAGAATTGAATGTGCAGTCACAGGTGTATGTTCATCTGCATTTTATAACGGCATTGCATGAGGCTCATCCATTAAGAATTCAGATGATCTGTAATGATGCTTGCTTACTGATGATACTTTCTGATGTCAGGTTCGGTACTGTACCTCACTGGATGAAGAAGAAAAGCGGGAACTGAAGATCTTCAGTAACCAGCGAAAGAGAGACAATCTAGGCCGAGGCACTGTCCGACCTCTACCCCTCACTATAACTGGAGCTGTATGTGAACAGGTACATGCCAGTGCTAAATCACAGCAAGCCAGAGACTGGCACAAAATATAAGCCATTGGAACAGGATATGTTTTTTGAACCATTCATACCCATACACAAAATAAATATATTTGAAATATATTTTCAGTATATATTTTGGAATATATGCAAATATTTGAAATTGGCCCAATAAATATATTTCACACTTAACATCATATATTTTTGTTATATTTCAGAATATATTTCAATGTATTTGGAATGTATGCCACATATATTTTGACACTTTTGGGGACCCATACAGAAAAAAATACATTGAAATATATTCTGAAATATAACAAAAATATATGATGTTAAGTGTGAAATATATTTATTGGGCCAATTGCAAATATTTGCATATATTCCAAAATATATACTGAAAATATATTTCAAATATATTTATTTTGTGTATGGGTAACAATGCAGGCAGTGATAGTCTTTTAGTGGAGATATGCAAGCTTTTGTTTCTCACCCTCATTATCTTAGAGAAGTGCACGTAATCTCTCCATAGCCGCCAGACCGGCAGTCATTTGCATAAATTAAACATTAACTCATCGACCAATCAACATCTTTTCTGGGCTAGTGAACTGGATTAAAAAAAATGAGGAGCCATGCAGATGTAGTAAAAATGTTTTGGGTTATATTTCAGTAATGATTGCATGTTACACTGGATATTATAGGCTGCACAATAAAGGTAGGGACACACCAAACCAAATGCCAAAGAACTAGCGCTGATGAAAGCCGACTGTGTTGTCTGTGTTACTGTTGTCGCCTCAAAAAATCTGTGCTTGAACGAACCGAAAGGACTACAGGCGACTGTCGACTAGCACGTGCGTTCCGTGCCTGCGTGTAAAGGACATAACTGTCTATTTTAGTAGATATATTCGTCTATATTTGTCATTCTAACTTGGAAAGCGAACTAAGACTGCATGTATACAAACCATAAACAAAGCAGTGCTTGCTTACCGTTCTGAATATCAAAATGATGATCACGTTCTTTATTCCACTTCACTCATGTTATCATGAAAATATTCGCGTAGTGGAATGCTCAGGTAAGATGACGTAAAATTAGACAGCCTTCTGTCTGTGGCGTCATGACGACTTTGCTCGCGTTCATCACTTTTGCTCTTTTTCTTGTTCGCTAAACTGAACAGCCAATCAGAGTTCTCTCTCTCACCGACGGCCCGACGCCGATTCTGTGTTGAATTGGCCAAAAAAAACCTGACAGCGTCCGACTAGAGCCAACAGTGCGGAACACGGCAGAAAAACGAAGTCGGTCGGCGCTCAGAAACGGAGAAGGTGTGTCCCTGTCTTAAGGTGCAACAAGCAGCAAATGACAAAATGTCCCTCTCACACAGTGCAGGGACCAGATCAATGGTGGCGATATTGCAGTGTTTGCCTCACGGTTTGGCCATGGCCTGTGTTGGCACCCCCACTGTTTCGTGTGCAGCGTGTGCTGCGAGCTATTGGTAGATCTCATCTACTTCCACCTGGACGGCAAGATCTACTGTGGCCGCCACCATGCTGAACGGATTAAGCCACGTTGCTCAGCATGTGATGAGGTAAGCTGACCATGTAGAATCCTAGCATCTGTCCAGTGGTTGAAATCAACCTTTATTCTGTTTGCATTGTAACATGTCAGTACCCAGAAGCCCTGCTTCAGAATATAAAGTCCCTCACATAAATTGTGAACACAAATGCACACACGCATGATGTTAATAAATCTCTCTCTTTTTGTAGATTATCTTCGCAGATGAGTGCACAGAAGCAGAGGGGCAGCACTGGCACATGAGGCATTTCTGCTGTTATGAGTGTGAGGCTCCACTAGGTGGTCAGCGGTACATCATGCGTGAGGGTCATCCTCACTGCTGCAACTGCTTTGAGTCACTTTATGCAGAATACTGTGACTCTTGTGGAGAGCACATAGGTAAGGGAGTGCCTCCTTCAATCTGCATTTTTCCTTCAATCCACAGAATTACTGCAAGATCAAACTAGGGCTGCTTTTACACTGCAAGTCTTAATGCAGAGATCTGGGGCCGTATACACTAATAGCCCCTTTCACACAGAGATTCCAGAAAATACACTGATAAAGTGACCCGGGATTTGACCCGGGTTCGTTTGATTTTGGTTCATTCAGACTGCTAGTGATTTTACGGAATCAGAGAGTGCGTTCACACACAACCCGTAAAAATCCCGTAAAGACACGTGACATCGATGTGACATGTAATGTCTCAGCAGTGTCTTAAGTTTGCTTATAAACCACGCTTGTTCATTTTATTCTCTGATTCGATCATAAACTTGCGCATTACGTACCGTTTCACAGCTGGCGAACGATCCCGGTTTCAGCGTCATCACTACGACACGGCATTATTACGGCTTTTGTTCACACAGCGCGCGTTCCGGGACTGAACACGGCAATGTTACTAGATCCCCAACCCGGCATCGATCCCGGCATCAATCCCGGGTCGTGTTTGCGTTCACACAGAAGGCGTTCTGGCAATTTCTCGGCAATTTGCCGGGATCATCGCGCAGTGTGAAAGGGGCTTAAGAGTTCTCCTGAATGGCAGTGAAAAGTCTTAGTTAACCCTTAGGGGTCTAAGGTGTTTTTGGGGTCCTTGAGATGTTCTGACATGCCCTGATATTTGTGCTTTTTTCAGTTGCTTATAAACATATTAATGGCAAAGGTGTAATTACACTCTATTTAGCACAAACAGGGCTACCATAATATGTGAGCAACATGTACAAGTTTGTATTTTTTAGATAATACTGTTTATGCATGTTTATTGAAAAAACAAAAAATGAAAGTTTCTGTAATAAGGCCACAAAACACATACTAAATATGTGTCCATAAGACTTGACTAATGGATGTTTTCGCCTAGAATTTTTGTTTCAAAATGATCTGAAAATCATCCTGCTACTCACAAAATTTTAATCAATGTATTGTTTTATGTGAATAAGACACTTTTTGTTTAGAAAGGCAATATGCGTGGGGGTGTGAATGATCATGAATAATGCTGTGATTCACACCTGAGAAGATAATGACCCGCATAATGAGCTTTTCAGTCAGGTATGTCACTGAGAGGGAACTAAAGAATTTGAGGACAAAAGATTATATATTGCTTTTGCTTGTAGTTTACTTAGAATATAGTTAACAATTTAATCCAAATAAATGAAAGCCAAAAGCACATTTTGAGTACACAGTCATACCTGGAAACAAATCCTGTTCAAATAGGCTATACGGAATTCTACAGAATTGGTTCAAAGTTAGAGTTGGAAACATCATGAAATTTTTAATTCTTTTTCCACAAATTTTGTATGCATGCAAATTGTATAATATCCAAGGTAAACATTTCTAGTAATTATGCAGTTAATTATCATACTGTATTTTCAGAAAGTTTTGGAATATTTATCCTATCCCCAAATTTGTCACTAATAAAACACAATAATACATAATTTAATGAGAAGGCTTATAATGACCTATTAAGATTGTGTTTACATCTACCTTGTAAATATATTTTTTGCTATTTTATTAAAAAGTTTTCAGATGTAAATTCACAACAATTACAATTTTAACAAACTTTCAAGTGTAATCTTTCTTTGTATAAAGCATACATTTTATCATACGTATTTCAAAGTTAAGGATTCATTAGTTTGAATATTGGAACAAACACTATAATAACATCTTAGTTGATAATTCAATATACCTACTTTATTTTTGACAAAACCTCCCATACTATATATTTAACATATGAGCAGAAATTGTCGAACAAAAGCTTATTTGATGTACAGTTCTAGTAATTATTTGGGTTTGGGCTAAACTTCTCACTCTCAGCTGGGGATATGGGAATAACTCTGGGTGTTGGCTAAACTCCTCACTCTAGGATGGGGATACTGGGAATAACTCTGGGTTTGGGCTAAACTCCTCACTCTCGGCTGGGTATATGGGAATAACTCTGGGTTTGGGCTGAACTCCTCACTCTCAGCTGGGTATATGGGAATAACTCTGGGTTTGGGCTAAACTTCTCACTCTCAGCTGGGGATACGGGAATAACTCTGGGTTTGGGCTGAACTCCTCACTCTCGGCTGGGTATATGGGAATAACTCTGGGTTTGGGCTAAACTTCTCACTCTCAGCTGGGGATACGGGAATAACTCTGGGTTTGGGCTGAACTCCTCACTCTCGGCTGGGGATACGGGAATAACTCTGGTTTGGGCTGAACTCCTCACTCTCCGCTGGGGATACGGGAATAACTCTGGGTGTTTGCTAAACTCCTCACTCTAGGATGGGGATACTGGGAATAACTCTGGGTTTGGGCTAAACTCCTCACTCTCGGCTGGGTATACGGGAATAACTCTGGGTTTGGGCTAAACTCCTCACTCTAGGCTGGGGATACGGGAATATCTCTGGGTTTGGGCTGAACTCCTCACTCTCAGCTAGGGATACGGGAATAACTCTGGGTTTGGGCTGAACTCCTCACTCTCGGCTGGGTATATGGGAATAACTCTGGGTTTGGGCTAAACTTCTCACTCTCAGCTGGGGATACGGGAATAACTCTGGGTTTGGGCTGAACTCCTCACTCTCGGCTGGGGATACGGGAATAACTCTGGTTTGGGCTGAACTCCTCTCACTCCGCTGGGGATACGGGAATAACTCTGGGTGTTTGCTAAACTCCTCACTCTAGGATGGGGATACTGGGAATAACTCTGGGTTTGGGCTAAACTCCTCACTCTCGGCTGGGTATACGGGAATAACTCTGGGTTTGGGCTAAACTCCTCACTCTAGGCTGGGGATACTATGGAATTAATTTTGTTCCAATAATAATGAACGTAGCTTTTCAAGAAACTAATTAAAATATAAATTGAAACTGAATAAAATATCTTTGAAACTGAAAAAGAATAAATCGCAGGCAAATTTTTTGACTTCATTTTTAATACACTGCATGTTTTGCTAACTATTTCTCATATTTCGTTCGCTGATCTGAACTTACAAATGCGCTTCCAGATATTTCATTTACGCTTCTGAAGTTTTCGTTTACGCTCCCAGAGTTTTCGTTTGCTGTTCTGACACATTTCTCTCGTGGGGGCGGGGCTAGTAGCAGTGTGTTCTTATTGGCTACTGAGGTTTTTATTGACAGCTTCTTCACCTGGAAGTGAAGACGTCAGTGGTGTGTTTATGTGTGGATTTGAGCGTCTGTAAGCGCAGCTTTCTATTTCATTTTAATGATATTAAGTTAGGTTTGTTTTTTAATTTTATCTGTATTTACCTGCTGCTACTACTTTGTCGACAGAAGCTTTTAGGAGCACAAGAGATCTATTCAGTCTATTCAGGTGTAATATTACATTAAAGTACTGTATATAATACTTAAAATATTGTATAGTGTCCAATGTTTTCGGAGAATATTTGTTTATTCCTGATGATTATTCTGCATGTTAGGCTCTGATTAGGTTGAGCTGTTACAATTTAAAGAGAATACTAGCAAACGTGTGTGATATATTCAGCCGTCAAGAAAGTTTCACTTCAGGTAATGTTAATCAAGGTTGGCAACCATGGCCATCACACTACTCATTGTTAGCATGATATACATTTACACCATCAAAATTAATTATCACTTAAATAAGAGGAATTTAAACAATATGAAAATTACAATCGTGGCCTGCTGTCAGATGATACAAACCTCAGAGGGCATTTCATTACATATGTCACACAAAGAATGTTCTTGTTGCCATTTTTTTTTAACTGATAATTGTATTTAGTTATTTCATTTAACTAATACTACCTTCTAAGATTTAAAATTGTAAATATATTTTAACAATCATCAACCATTTCAATTGTGACTTATACAACCAGTTAAATTAATGTAATTGAAAATATGAATTCAATTAAATTTACATTCTTTATTGTCACTAAAGCATATACACAAGTATCAGAGTGAAGGTCTTGGATGCAATTATGTTGTGACAGGAAAGACCAGAATTCACAAAACATTAACTGCATAATATAGGCCTACATGTACAGTATTCTCATATACATTACTATACAAAATGGAAAATTACAAATACAGAATACATTTTAAAAATTCATATACATTTTAAATGTTGCAATGATTCTTTGAGCAGTTCCTGTTGCAGTTCAAGTAACAAAGCAGTGACTGGATACAAGCAGTACAAGGATAGTCCACCCAAAAAATGAGAATTCTCTCATTATTTACTCCTTCATGCCATCCCAGATGTATATGACTTTCTTCTTCACATAAACATAGACAAAGATTTTTAAGGAAATAATCCATCTCTGTGAGTCCATAATACAAGTGGATTGTAACCCACTGTACGCAAGACAGTTGGTCGGAAGTGATTTTTAATAGTTAAAACAGTTTACATTATTAGTATTTCTTTTATCTAGCCTATTGTTTCACTTCAGAAGGCATTGACTCATCCACTGAGGTCGCATGGATTACCGTCACGCTCACTGTGTGTGGTTTTTAAAGCGTCTTTAGGACTCGCAGAGATGGATTACTTTCCTTATAATCTTAATTCGTGTTTATCTGTAGAAAGAAAGTCAAATGCATCTGGGACAGCATGAGGGTGAGTAAAATAAGTGAGAATTGTATTTTTGGGTGAACTATGCCCTTAACATTCATATGCTGTTGGTATGCTAATCCAAGATCAGCATAGACTAATAAGAATAAAGTGCAAGGTGTCTGTAGATCAAGATCCCAGTCATTCAAAGGTGATGTGTCTGAACAAAGTAAGATTATTGTCTGATAGGGACATCTCTGGTACTATCACTCCATCCTCTGTGTCAGCATCAGAATTTTGTTTATGGAAAAGTTGCTCCACTCCTGGAAAATGAGAGAGGAAATGAATTATAATCTAACAATACAAACTACTTTGAACCCCCACATACAGTAACAAGTTGCAGATTTACAATATTTTTTCCAAACAAATTATATAAATGTTTTAAGGGATTTTACAGTACTAGCTTAAATATTTACCTCGGGAGTCATGAAGCATTTATCATATGTAATACTGTTGTGTAACCAGTAGATGGCTGTATACCCCTATAAACATATATCCATGGCTGTGTATTCCCCAGTTGCTGGATGTTTTCAGTCATAATTACTTGCATGTATTAAGGTTTTAATTTGGACATATATTTATTATTAAAGACTATTAAAGATTAAACATTTTTCTCAGAAATGTTCATTTGAAGTGCAATTTTTGGCATTATTATTAGTCAAATATGGACACAGAAAAAGCATTTACTCATACTAGCTACATATAATAGCTTTATCTATCAGTCATCTTTATCACACAAAAGTAATTAAATAATTTTCAAGATACTTCAAAATAATTGAGTGTTTATTATTATGAACAGAGACGTGTTCTGTGGTCAAGTCGTTTCTCTCCTCTTTCAAAAACTCTGCATCGCAAATTAATCAGCAATTGAGAAATTCAGGTTTAAATAGCTTTATTGGCATGGTAAAAAAAAAAACTTTACATTGCCAAAGTTGAATCAGGCAGTGATTTACAGCGCTCTGGTCCAATGGCATCATTTTTTGTACTGTAGGCTACAGTACATATACTGTACAGTACTCTAGCACAATGTTGTTTGGGGTGGCTGGGGGGAAATATGATATAATCGAAGACTGTAACCGAATGTAGATAAACAAGTCATGTAATGATTGGGCTAAGTTAAATCAAGACAACACAGCTGTATAATGTTATGGGCTCTCACCTGAAAAAAAGCCAGTACTGTATTATAAATAGTATTAGTAGGCTATAGTATTGACTAAAAATAAATAAATCTGACTTACCACGAGTAGGCTATCCAGTAACCTTATAGCGACGATGGCTAATGATAATGATATCATTCGTCTGTACTATTCCTTCTATAAGAAATCATCTCAACAATATAGTGTAGCAGCAAAAAAATACAGATATAAACTTAATATCATTAAAATGAAATAGAAAGCTGCGCTTACAGACGCTCACATCCACACATAAACACAGCACTGACGTCTTCACTTCCAGGTGAAGAAGCTGTCAATCAAAAACTCAGTAGCCAATAAGAGCACACTGCTACTAGCCCCGCCCCCACGAGAGAAATGTGTCAGAACAGCAAACGAAAACTCTGGGAGCGTAAACGAAAACTTCAGAAGCGTAAATGAAATCTCTGGAAGCGCATTTGTAAGTTCAGATCAGCGAACGAAATATGAGAAATAGTTAGCAAAACATGCAGTGTATTAAAAACGAAGTCAAAAAATTTGCCTGCGATTTATTCTTTTTCAGTTTCAAAGATATTTTATTCAGTTTCAATTTATATTTTCATTAGTTTCTTGAAAAGTTACGTTCATTATTATTGGATCAAAATTAATTCCATAGGATACGGGAATATCTCTGGGTTTGGGCTGAACTCCTCACTCTCCGCTGGGGATACAGGAATAACTCTGGGTTTGGGCTGAACTCCTCACTCTCGGCTGGGGATACGGGAATAGCTCTGGGTTTGGGCTGAACTCCTCACTCTAAGCTGGGGATACTGGGAATGACCCTGGGTTTGGGCTGAACTCCTCACTCTCGGCTGGGGATACGGGGAATAACTCTGGGTTTGGGCTAAACTCCTCACTCTCGGCTGGGGATACTGGGAATAAATCTGGGTTTGGGCAGAACTCCTCACTTTCGGCTGGGAGATACTCTATTAACTATGGTTTTGGCTGAACTCCTCACTCTCCGCTGGGGATACTGGTAATAACTCTGGTTTGGGCTGAACTCACTCTCGGCTGGGGATACTGGTAATAACTCTGGGTTTGGGCTGAACTCCTCACTTTCGGCTGGGGATACTGGAATAACTCTGGGTTAGGGCTGAACTCCTCACTCTCGGCTGGGGATACTGGTAATAACTCTGGTTTGGGCTGAACTCCTCACTCTCCGCTGGGGATACGGGAATAACTCTGGGTTTGGGCTGAACTCCTCACTCTCCGCTGGGGATACGGGAATAACTCTGGTTTGGGCTGAACTCCTCACTCTCCGCTGGGGATACGGGAAGAACTCTGAGTTTGGGCTAAACTCCTCACTCTCAGCTGGGGATACGGGAATAACTCTGGGTTTGGGCTGAACTCCTCACTCTCCGCTGGGGATACGGGAATAACTCTGAGTTTGGGCTAAACTCCTCACTCTCAGCTGGGGATACGGGAATAACTCTGGATTGGGCTGAACTCCTCACTCTCGGCTGGGGATATTGGGATAACTCTGGGTTTGGACTAAACTCCTCACTCTCGGCTGGGGACACGGGAGTAACTCTGGGTTTGGGCTAAGCTCCTCACTCTAGGCTGGGGATACGGGAATAACTCTGGTTTGGGCTGAACTCCTCACTCTCCGCTGTGGATACGGGAATAACTCTGGGTGTTGGCTAAACTCCTCACTCTCGGCTGGGTATACGGGAATAACTCTGGGTTTGGGCTAAACTTCTCACTCTCGGCTGGGGGTACTGGAAGAACTCTGGTTTGGGCTGAACTCCTCCCTCTCTGCTGGGGATACGGGAATAACTCTGGGTTTGGGCTGAACTCCTCACTCTTGGCTGGGGATACGGGGAATAACTCTGGGTTTGGGCTGAACTCCTCACTCTCCGCTGGGGATACGAGAATAACTCTGGGTTTGGGCTGAACTCCTCACTCTTGGCTCGGGATATGGGAATAACTCTGAGTTTGGGCTAAACTCCTCACTCTCGGCTGGGGATACGGGAATAACTCTGGTTTGGGCTGAACTCCTCACTCTCCGCTGGGGATACGGGGAATAACTCTGGGTTTGGGCTGTACTCCTCACTCTCCGCTGGGGATACGGGAATAACTCTGGGTTTGGGCTGAACTCCTCACTCTCCGCTGGGGATACGGGAATAACTCTGGTTTGGGCTGAACTCCTCACTCTCCGCTGGGGATACGGGAATAACTCTGGTTTGGGCTGAACTCCTCACTCTCCGCTGGGGATACGGGAATAACTCTGGGTTTGGGCTGAACTCCTCACTCTCCGCTGGGGATACGGGAATAACTCTGGTTTGGGCTGAACTCCTCACTCTCCGCTGGGGATACGGGAAGAACTCTGAGTTTGGGCTAAACTCCTCACTCTCAGCTGGGGATACGGGAATAACTCTGGGTTTGGGCTGGACTCCTCACTCTCCGCTGGGGATACGGGAATAACTCTGGGTTTGGGCTGAAGTCCTCACTCTCCGCTGGGGATATGGGAATAACTCTGAGTTTGGGCTAAACTCCTCACTCTCAGCTGGGGATACGGGAATAACTCTGGTTTGGGCTGAACTCCTCACTCTCCGCTGTGGATACGGGAATAACTCTGGGTGTTGGCTAAACTCCTCACTCTAGGATGGGGATACTGGGAATAACTCTGGGTTTGGGCTCAACTCCTCACTCTCGGCTGGGTATACGGGAATAACTCTGGGTTTGGGCTGAACTCCTCACTCTTGGCTCGGGATACGGGAATAACTCTGAGTTTGGGCTGAACTCCTCACTCTCCGCTGGGGATACGGGAATAACTCTGAGTTTGGGCTAAACTCCTCACTCTAGGCTGGGGGTACTGGAAGAACTCTGGTTTGGGCTGAACTCCTCACTCTCTGCTGGGGATACGGGAATAACTCTGGGTTTGGGCTGAAACTACTCACTCTCGGCTGGGAATACGGGAAATAACTCTGAGTTTGGGCTGAACTCCTCACTCTCCGCTGGGGATACGGGAATAACTCTGGGTTTGGGCTGAACTCCTCACTCTCCGCTGGGGATACGGGAATAACTCTGAGTTTGGGCTAAACTCCTCACTCTAGGCTGGGGGTACTGGAAGAACTCTGGTTTGGGCTGAACTCCTCACTCTCCGCTGGGGATACAGGAATAACTCTGGGTTTGGGCTGAACTCCTCACTCTCCGCTGGGGATACGGGAATAACTCTGAGTTTGGGCTAAACTCCTCACTCTAGGCTGGGGGTACTGGAAGAACTCTGGTTTGGGCTGAACTCCTCACTCTCCGCTGGGGATACAGGAATAACTCTGGGTTTGGGCTGAACTACTCACTCTCGGCTGGGGATACGGGGAATAACTCTGGGTTTGGGCTGAACTCCTCACTCTCCGCTGGGGATACGGGAATAACTCTGGGTTTGGGCTGAACTCCTCACTCTCGGCTGGGGATACTGGAATAACTCTGAGTTTGAGCTGACCTCTGAGCTCGAGAGACCGCGATCCCCTTGGACAGCACGCCAAACACGCTTATATTTTTTTACTCTATTCGATCAGCTGTAAGTGTGAACTCGTGAAAACAACTGCCACAGGTAATCGGATATTATTATTTTTTTATAAAGTTTTTTTGGGGCATTTTATCGTAGATTAAAATCTATAAATCAAAATATGTATTGCATTTATGAAGAAAAGGTTCAGCACCCATGGCTCTATCACTATTGCCAAGAAGGCACGCGCCGAAACGCGTCTGTGCAAATAAAAATAAAAATATATTTTAGCATAGTGTGGCCTCTCTCCCACTTTATGTATTATAATTATCTAGGCCAGCACTCATAAAGTTGACAATTATACACATTGAGTGAAGCCTGCTCCTATCCACATTTATCTATCGCTATTGCCTCAATGGTGTCCAATGTAAGCAAAGTAGTGAGGTAAGATTACATTTATTTGAATGAATTAACAAACGAGAGAGAGAGAGAGAGAGAGAGAGAGAGAGAGAGAGAGAGAGACTATGGGCCCTATCTTGCACCCAGCGCAATTGACTTTGTACAGCGACGCATGTATCATTTCTATTTTGCACCCGCGCACAGCGGACTTTTCCCTCCACAGACGCACGTCGGCTAACTAAGAAATACACTTGCGCTCCCGGGGGCGGTTCAGCGCAAAGAGGAGGCGTGTTCTGGCGCAAACGTTCCCTCATGCTATTTTGCACGTTTAGAAAACAATTCCGCCACTAACCGAAAAAGTCTAGTTTAAAGTCAGTGGTGCGTTACACATGTTATTCATATGCTATTTTAAGGGTGTATGCTTGGCCATAATCAATGTAGCGTGTGCACAACGCGCATACACTTTGATTCTCTCATCTACACAGAAGCAGCAGTTTTCATTTTTGCAAATCATACATTATTACGATAGATAGATATTTAGATATTTAGATAGATAGATAGATAGATAGATAGATAGTTTATTATAAAAGCATACATCTAGCTTACACATTTACCCAAATTATCATACGCCTTTTTAACCTAAGTTAATTTGTGTGTGTTTCTCCATCCCCAATGTCACTTCTCTGTGTTTTACGGCCCTGACGAGAACGTCGGTCTCCTCGGCTGTGAACCGCTGCTGGCGCGCGTCTGGCAAATCCGCCGTTATAATAGCAAACCGCCATGAAACAAGCGCGTCTGCTCTTAAAGGGAATGTGAGATGACGCTCTGATTGGTTTATTTCACGTTACGCCCAAACCACACCTATGAATAATGAAGCTACTTCAGACCAACCCATTTTAGATTTGCGTCGGGCGCAAGAGTCATTTATCCCGCCGGTATAATAGCAACAGCGCCCAAGACCCGCCCACAAAGTTACTTGCGTTTCGCGCTTGATACTTGCGTTTCAGATCGTTAAAATAGGGCCCCAAGAGTGTGAATTACCTGTGTGCATCTCTACAGTGTAAGAACCAACCCAAGTTCAGTGTGCAAATTGAAAAAAGAAAAAAGTCGGTGAATTTACATTTACATTTAGTCATTTAGCAGACGCTTTTATCCAAAGCGACTTACAAATTAGGACTAATTTAAGCGAGTCATCATAAAGAGGCAAAAAACAACAACAACACAAGAAGTGCTCAAAATACGAAGTTCAGGTATTATTCAGAGTAGCATAAGCCCTGATAAGTGATGTTTCAAAGGGAAAAACATTGTGTTTTTTTTATTTTATTTTTTATGAGGTTAAGTGCTCACGGAAGAGATGGGTTTTTAGCTGTCTTTTGAATGTTGTCAGGGATTCTGCATTCCGGATGAGGGTGGGGAGAGCGTTCCACCAGCATGGAACTGTGAATGAGAATGTTCTGGAAAGTGATTTTGTGGCTTTCTGTGATGGAACCACGAGACGTCGCTCGTTGACCGATCGTAGGTGTCTGGTAGGGATGTAGACTCGTAGGAGTGAGTGAAAGTAGGAGGGAGCTGAGCCTGTGATGGATCTGTAAGCAAGCGTCAATGCCTTGAACTTGATGCGAGCAGCGAGAGGTAGCCAGTGCAGAGAGATGAACAGAGGAGTGACGTGGGCCCTTTTGGGCTCGTTGAAGACAAGACGAGCTGCAGCATTCTGGATCATCTGTAGGGGTTTGATTGCACATGCTGGAAGTCCAGCCAGAAGGGCATTGCAGGAGTCAAGCCTGAATTAATTTTCACCTGAACTTTAAAGGGGACTCAAACCTCTTTTTAGTTGATATAGAGTCTCAGTCTACATTACACACTGGTGTTTAAGGAAGCCAAACAATTAGAATATAATAATAATATTATTAATAATAATAATTATATATTACTATTATTATTCCCATGACAGTAATAGCCATATATTGTAAAACAAATTCAGTGTTAAATAAATGAAAACGAATATTTCATATTTCATATTTCATTTTACTTTATACTACATTAGGGAAATCACAATCCTTTTGTCCTAATTTCTACACTTGCAAGAGATAAACCCTTTAGCTTTTATTTGAATGGAAATTACAGATGAGCTTTTATTTTTGCGTAAAACTGCTGTTTGTGTGAAAATGGGTTTAAAAACGCATCTCATTACATCTCTTGAAATGCTGTAATCATCTTCCCACAAAAATGTTGGAAATTATGCAAATGTTAAAATAATGCGTAACTGGGGGGCTGTTCCGTTCCAAAAATACATGCTAAACTCAAAGCACATGCCAAAATGGAGTTCACTGCATTCATTCACTGTGAACTGAGTTGTTCTGAGACCCGGAAAACAAAGGATCACAAGCTGATTGAAATGAGCAAAGAGCGCACTTCACTTTGAAAACGTATTTAAATAAAACACAGACTTTTCCCATTTGGTAAGGGCACAAAGCCATATCACACTTACGATTTTTTTGTTTTGTTTGACAGACACTTTGCCAAAGCAATGGCGTAAAACAATGTTAGAGACCTTTTATGTTATTGTGAGAAGTTTTACAATATTTTCGGTATATGCATTGGTATGTGGTATATGGTCAGAAATGTGCAAAAAGTCAAGAACCAAATTCTGATCAGTCATCAAACCCCCTATTTCAGCACTAGATAGTTTTCACCACAGATTTGAAACTGAAGAAATTGGCCATTCCATTTTATGCGCTGTTGCATTTTTAAATATCTTTTAAACCAGCTGTTGCACCTTTTATTCACATACATAAGTCATTTGATCAGCTAAACAGAAATAGCTTCAAAGATACATTACACTCACAGTATGGATGGACTGGATTTGTGTCAGAGACTTTTCTGAATAGCAGGGAAGCGGCATACCTGACACTATAGTTCACATGACAATTCATTACATTCAGATTGCATTTATACTATATGCATACATGCTTTATATAATACTTTTTAACAATTGCAAAGCAAGTTCCTCATCAAAACTCATCAAACAGTGCCATGTGGTATCTTCTCATACATTAACCCTCTGAGGTCTGAGCTGTTTTCTGGCCTTGGAGGTGTTCTGACATGCTCTGACATTTGTGCTTATTTCTGTTACTTGTGACATTGTCATGGCTAAAGTCTGATTACACTGTATTTAGCACAAACTCTGTTACAATAATATATCAGCAGCATGTATGTAAAAGTTTGTAGTTTTGAGATAATGACATTTATGCGTGGTTTGTGAAAATACCAAAAAAAAATGTCACTGAAATAAGGCCATGAAACCCATACTGATTATTTCTTCACAAGACTTTTGAAAATTGTATCACGTAGCCTAGAATATTTGCTCCAAAACTATGTGAAAATCACCCTGACTGCTCATTCAGATAAGACAATATATTGATTTTAAATTTCTAAGACGTGTTTTGTGTGAAAAAAACTTATGCGAAGAGGCGTGATCATTTCATGAATATGTAAGCCTTCAACACCTGAGAAAGACAAAGACACTCCCCTAACTGCCCTATTAGGAGCTATCAGGCCCTGTCATTCAGAGCAACCTTGCACAAAGAATGAGGAGATTTAAAAAAGAATGGCTTTTAGATTGTTTGGATTTATTTACAACACAACATAATCCAAAAACACAACAAATGACAAAAGAGCACATTGAAAACAATGATCCAAAGACAGAGACCTTTGTGCCATTCCTAAAAACATTGTACATACCTTTCATTTCCAAGGTGTTTGATTTTCACTTTACCATGTTCATGTACAGAGACTCATGTGAATGTTGAAGTCAGCAGGACTCAGTTGCATCTGGTCCCTGAAAGAAAAGAAAAAAAGTGAACATACTGGTATCAAGAGAAACTAGGCCTGCACGATTTTGGGAATACATTTTAGATTTTTCTGGTTAAAATTGCTTTTTAAAATTCACAGAATACACACACACACACACACACAAATGTTTCCAACAATATATAATATAATGAACAGCATGTTTGTTGTGCCTTGTAGGCATAAGCTATGTGCAGTACTGCATAAAATAATTATAACAATAACCTATATAATAGCAGCCTATAAATCTTCCAAAAGATTTCAGTAACAATGCTAGAGAAAAATATATTGATTATCTTATGTTACTTCAAATGTTTCCATTCGTTATGATGATATGAAATGAGATAATAGTAAAAACATAAAGCCTAATGTTTGGTGCATTTTTCCTTTCAAACGTGATCGCGCTCCAAAATATGATACATTCAAACCCACAGCGCGCTCCAAAATATGATACATTCAAACGCGATCCCGCTCCAAAATATGATACATTCAAACCCACAGCGCGCTCCAAAATATTAAACATTATGGTTATACATATCTATGTTTGAGCAGATATCCACAAACAGTATTTAACAGTAAACACGGGTCTAAATAGTATAATATTCACCATATATCTAGCAACAGTTCAACTGCAATGTGAAGTTTATGCAACAATACCATAAACTAATAAGTAAGAATTTCTTACCTTACATCTTTCTTGTCTTCAAATCGCGTTCTTCTTCTTCTGAGGTAAATTCAATGTAAGCTCAGACATGTCTTCCAAACTCGACGAAAAGCAGAGACTTGTGAAGTGTTTTGGTGTTTTGTGTTTGAGGTAACGAGGGCGTTCGCGTCGGAGATTTGCATGTGAATCACTTTTGCGCGAGTGGGCGTGTCGAATTAAAAAGTAATTAGCAAGCGTTTGAGATACTGGACATCCTGTTGGTTTTATACAAATTACTTAAACAGAGAATATTTGTTTTCAGTTTGAATCCGATCATTTAAAAGTACACACTTAAATGTGTATAAAGGTGTATGGCTCATAAATGTGTGACAAGTATTCGCTGAGTTTTGTTTCAGTTTATAGACGTGCTCAAGAAAAAAAAGTTCACCGCGACGGAGAGGCAGAACGCACACCCTGTTTATTTTCTTTATTTTACAAAAGCACAATGTTTTGATTTGATTGTAAGTGGACACATACAAAAGTAGAAATATCACAGATTCTTTTTTTATATTTCTTTTTTCTGTATAACCATAAATGACGGAGTAATTTAAGTTTATTGTACTACAATGTGAAGAAAATCCAGCAAAACGCGGGGGCGCGTTTGCCGACCTCAGAGGGTTAAGGCCACACAGTCTCATGGATAATGTTTCATGACCCTTGTGTCACCAGATCCTGTTTTAGTTGATTTTTGTCAGTCGTTGTCTTTATATACCAGTGGATGTCTGTAAAGCTTTTGCGATATTCAATATTTGGATTTTTGTCATCTTCCTCTCCTGTTTGGATTATCTTCATGCGTGTTTTGTGTTTCACCACAAGCTCTGGTAGTCCTGGAGCATAGACTACTGCTGTATGCATTCCCATGCACGAAAGCCATCTTGAGGTAATTGGGTATTGGCATCTAAAGTTGTGAGTCCACCGAGGATGGCGGGACGTGTCTGCTCAGCACTTCCAAGTCCGGTGGTCCCGGAGATCCTTCCACTGCCATGCTGCCTGTGATGGCTACCACCATCTTGTGTGTTTGGGCCACATGGGCCTCTCAACTCTCTGTTTGGCCTGTCACAGCCAAGGAAGCCATCTTAGAACCCTCTGTCTGCTCAGCAAAGGAGGTTGTCCCTGAACTCTGGGTCCTCTCTCTGCTCTGTTACTTACATGGAAGCCATCTCTGAATTCTCTGTCAGCCCTATCACGGCCAAGAAAGCCATCTCTAAACTTTCTGTGCCCCTTAACATAGCCACGGAGGCCATCCCTGAGGTTTCTATCTTCCTGTCTCGGTTCTGCCAGCCACACCGTGGTCTCTAGTTCTGCCGACTTACCAGAGGTCTCCACCATGGTCATCAGCATCGTAGTGGTTTCTCTTTCTGCTGGCTCCACTCTGGGTTGTGTTCAGCTCCAGCATGGTGGTCCACTGTTCCATCAAGAACGGTCTGTCTGCAAACCATGCCCCTGCAAGTTATGCCAACTACTACCAGTTACACCTTCCGCAAAGAAACAAGCATGGATGTCATTGACTAAAACAAACTATGTATGAAACATTTGTAAGGCTTACTTAGGCCCTGTTTACACCTGGTATTAAGATGCATTTTGGTCGATCGGATCACAATGTAGATGCATCTGACTAATGAAAATACACATAAGCTTTCAATTCCCCCTTTGATTTTTGATCACAAAACAAACTTCATTAATCATGTACACAGCACGCTGCATATAGGCTCCATTACTTAAAATCACAGTATAAGAGATCATGGTGAAACTTTGCATTCTCTTGAATACTTAAATCCTCTGTAAACTTTTATTATGAAGTTGTGATCTTGTGATAGCAGCAGAAGTGTTGTGTTCTCTGGATGTTTAGATGTGTTCAGCTAGGTGGCCAGTACAGTGCGATCTAGGCGTTGAGTGTCTTTGCTCATCCTCTGGAACACCGGAACTTCTGCAATCACACAAAATGTGGGAAATGTATCTTACTAAGGAAAAGATTTTAAACCAATTATTCCTAACTGCCAGTAAAGCTGACCCTATTTAACATTGGCAGGACACACTACTGTGTTTATCAGTGGTTGTATGTTTATATCTTTGTCCTCAGGCGACAAGCTAAAAACACTAGTCCCGCCATATCTGAACTCTGATAAACACTACTGCCATTTAGCTCTCATTTCTAGGTAGATGTTTCAAATTCCAATGGCTTATGTCAGTCCACTCATGTTTTTTCTGCACCTTAACTGCTTCATCAGTTACTAAGAGATCCTGAAGTGGGCTTTCCCTCCTGGATTCTGGGGATGACCTCTGAGTTCTTTGAATCTTTAACCATTTACTGGGCATACCAAAAATGTATTCTTGGCATTGTGTATTGCCAGGCTGAGTCTTTCATCAGTATGAACAAGGATGCCAGATGTTAGATTTTCATTGGACATGGGCAGGCCTGTGACAGAGCATTGTTCAATTTCCTTACTGCATTGCTCATCATTATGCAGTTTTGTTTTAGCTTTCATCAACGATGACATTTATTTTCTGGAGGCTTCATCTTGAATAATTTTACACTGCAAAACTGGTTGTGTGTCTTGCTGAAGTTGTCTTAATGCCACTGTACGTGCACCTCTCTCCTTTATGGCTTGTTTATCATCTTTTGCTTCAGCTGTGGAGACTTATGTATATGCTTTTACTTTTGTGGTAGTGTCTCTATTTGTCGTTTTTGCATACACATGAAGTCCATCAGTTGTTGGCTAAGATATCACTAGTTGGTGTGGCAAAGAGAGACTCAAGCGTTTCCCTGTGGCTCAACAGCTTTTAGCAGAGTCTGTTTTTGTTTGGCTGTCAACTGCTGAAACCTCTTCAACAGGTTGTCCTCACAATTGCTTTGATGTGTTAAACTCAGCTTGGAATCACAAAACCAGTGTTCTTCCTCATTGCAACACCTGCATCTTCCCTGAGTTTTTGCTTTTGAGATGTCTCTGATATTCACTTTCTTTATGCTCATTGTTCATTGTCCTGTTGTTATATGACAAAGTTTAGGGTTGCAATGCTCTGAGATTGACTTCCTGCATTCTTTCAATCTTTGCTGACCATTCAACAATCTGCATGAATGCTGTTCCAATACTGTCCCAGTCATCATTCTTGATTTTAAGGGCTATTGAGATCTCTGGTTTTAGCCTGTTTTCAGGGGCATTCCGATGTTTTTGTCAAGATCTTCATTTTCATTTAGACCAGAATGTTCCAGCCAAGTTTGTCTAAAGTGTTCTTCAAACTCGGCAACACTTTCTCCTGTCTTCTGCATGCATGATGTAATTCTAGCCCTATTAAGCTCTGCAGGTTTCAGATTGAACAAGAAAGTTTGTACAGCTTCCCATCCAGCCTCAATGTTTGCTAGAGACTCACCAATCCTTCTTTCTGTTAGTCTCTTTTGGTCATTGTCCCTTACGTTCATATTAACAATCATCACTTTGTGAAGTGGATGTAAATTGTAGATTTTAGAATTGTAGAGTTTAAGAAATTGGCAAGCTTTCCATGGTTGCTTTTACACGTCTGGCAATTATTTTGACCATTTGTCAACTCGCTCTGGAGTAGCTGGTTGGTATGTCCTATATGGAACGTATTTCTTTAACACTTTTGTCACAGTGCGAGTCCGTTCACCATTCTCCTCATACTCCTCCTCATTGTCAATTTCAACATCACTTCTCCGGTTTTTGACAATCACAGGAACAAGTTTAACCATTGAGTTCCTTGAGGCACGAACACACGTGTTGATGGAAAATCCTGCCTCACTGTCAACAGTGGTGTTGAAGATTTAGATCCCAGTTGTTTGGAGAGTAAAGTCAGCAGCTTGGCATTCTCATTTAAAAGTCTTTCTTTGTCCTTTTTAAAGCCCTGCACAGGCCTCGAATCTAGGCCTTAGCCCGGCCCTGGCCCGAGACATTTAGGCCTAGCCCGGCCCTGGCCCGAGACGTTCAGGCCAGAGTTTCCGCTAGAAAAAAATGGTGCCGGTCAAAGTGACCGGCAGAGGTTTCGTTTTCCGGACATTTTGATGATATGCCGGTCAAATATCGCCTCTTAATTAGTCAAGTTGAGGAAAACTGGAGGCAGGCTATGTAACTGAAAAAATGACATTATCAGGCCGTATAGAATGCAACATGTTTATTAGCCTAACTTTCAAATAGACGGAAAAAAACATGAACGTCCGATTGGCGTCAATCAACGGCAATTGTTTTTACTATGGTTTCACATTCATAGTTTAACAAACCAATCCCCCTTCCCCACATAAAATATCTGAATAGTAGCCTATTGTTTTTACTCAAGCGAACTTAATTATACACTCTCATTTAGCTGGTAACATTTAAATTGGCCACCGTGAAATGCCTCCTTGTCAAATGAACTGGAACAAACAAATGACTAGGCCTATAACATTGTCTTGAGTCATTTTAGGCTACTTTTTACGCTGTTTTGTGGTGCTGAATTGTGCAGCTGCCGACTTAAAATCAAAACTTCCCTGCAGCCGCGTTTCCATTACAGATTTGCGCAAATGTTTTGCGCTATTATCTAAATATCGATAAAAAACTATTGCGAAATGACGGCGTTTCCATTAACCAATGTTATGCGACTAAAACGTCCTTTTTTCTCTCACGATAAGTCATTTAAAAAATCACGGCAACGGACGTTGGTTTATATAATATCACAGCCACCGCATTAACATTATTATTATTAATGGAAGGAGACGTGGCGTGTTATCCAAGCATTAATGGCAGGGAAAGACCCTTGTACTGCGAACGACACATATAAGGAGTTTCTGGGTGTTTCGCCCTCATTTCTGCTCCGAGGTTTTGATTGTGGCATTTCTTTGAGATTTAGAATCCAGTATTCCTATAGGCTAATTATTGTTTCTTTTATGAATTTAATAAAGAACTCTGTCTCGTATTCTGTCCAAACGATCCATGTAGGCTACTTTTGTGTCCATTCGTTTTTCCTTTTTTTAACCCGTAATTGAAAAAACGAAAAATGAATGGTTGTTGCCTTTTTAAAACGCAAAGTTGAACACCAACATTTGAATTTGAACTGGCTACACCAACTGCAGCGCAAAAAAGTAAATATCGACGAATTTTCAGATTTTTGCCCCTTTATTAAACATTTAAAATATTCACAAATTAATATGGAAAACATGCCGATTTTACTGGTTTTCTAAGGCCAAATTAGAACCTGGAATTGATGTTTTTCCCGCAGTGCTGAATGAAAAGAGCCATTAATATTAGCCTATTAATAAACTATTGTTTTCTAAGTGTCGGCTAAAATCATATCTCCATCTCCGCTGTTAAGCAGATGCGCTTTTAGAGAGAAATGCACCTTTAATACGGATTACATAATCAGAAGGTATTAGCTTTCGATTCGAATTTGTTCGTTTTAAAGTGGACATTTCAAGCTTTAGCCTACATAGGCTATAGCCTATTTTGTTTCAGTTCTCGCGCTCCAGTTTACGGAGATCATGAAAGTGCGTGATTGTTTTATTTTATTTTACAAAAGCACAACGTTTTCTTGTTATTCTGAGTTTACACAAATAAAAGTAGTTGAGAATAATGTATTATTATTTTCTGTATGACCAGAAATGATAGAGTATTTTAAGTTGTTTCCACTGTTGATAGGAAAATGCAAGTGTTCGCGCCTGCGCCTCCGTGCCATGCAGTGCACGCTCCACACTCAGCTTTGTTCCTTTTTTGCATAAAAGCGTCATCTAAATATAGCCTAGCCTATTAAATGTTATAATAAAATAATATAAAATTATTATTATTTGCGTAGCTATACATGGACCTCAAACACACCACGTCTTCTAAGTCAGGTGACTGTAAATGCGCAAAAACTGTTTCCATTGCAGTTTTGCGAAATATTCCTTTTTCGAATTGCCTGAAAAACCACCTCATGCGAGCATAAAAACTTTTTTGCGATAAACGGGAGTTTTTGCGAAATTGACGTGTTTACATTGTAAACGTATTTGTAATTCGCAATTTCAATTTGCGCAATTTGAAGGGTAATGGAAACGCGGCTAGTGTCTCTCCACAACTGGCAATGCGCATAAACCGCGTTCTCCGCAAGGCGACTTCGCTGCTTCGTCTTGATCCGATTCTGCTTTTTCTCCGGTGGTGGTGGAGCTGTCTGGACATCTGAGGCTTCAGGCGTTCCTGATTCACCATCGTCATCATCGAATTTTTTCTGGCCTCTGAAAAAAGCTTTTACGGCTAGTCTGCCTGGGCCTGGCCATATTTGAAACGTCTCACTCATTTGTTTGTTGTTTAGGTCTATATTACAGCCGTTTTAGGCGTGCGCTTTATTTGAAATGCAGCATGCGATGTTGTTCAATAACTTTCAAACGGTAGAGCCTGTTCCTTTATAACATAGCCAAAGGTCGGTGTATTTTTGCTTTATACATTTTAGGCTTATTCTCAAATTCAGATTGTGTTAGGGGGGCGGAATTATTAGGCAATTTTAATCGGACAATTTGACCGGAGAGATTTAATTTTGTCGGACATTTCTTTTTTTTTTTCGGCCAATGTCCGGCAATTACCGGACAACGGAAACCCTTGTTCAGGCCCTAGCCCGGCCCTGGCCTGAGACGTTCAGTCCCTAGCCTGACCCTGGCCCGAGACGTTCAGGCCTTAGCCCGGCCCTGGCCCGAGACGTTCAGGCCCTAGCTCGGCCCTGGCCCGAGACGTTCAGGCCCTAGCCCGACCCTGGCCTGAGACGTTCAGTCCCTAGCCTGACCCTGGCCCGAGACGTTCAGGCCTTAGCCCGGCCCTGGCCCGAGACGTTCAGGCCCTAGCCCGGCCCTGGCCCGAGACGTTCAGGCCCTAGCCCGACCCTGGCCCGAGACGTTCAGGCCTTAGCCCGGCCCTGGCCCGAGACGTTCAGGCCCTAGCCCGGCCCTGGCCCGAGACGTTCAGGCCCTAGCCCGACCCTGGCCCGAGACGTTCAGGCCTTAGCCCGGCCCTGGCCCGAGACGTTCAGGCCTTAGCCCGGCCCTGGCCCGAGACGTTCAGGCCCTAGCCCGGCCCTGGCCCGAGACGTTCAGGCCCTAGCCCGACCCTGGCCCGAGACGTTCAGTCCCTAGCCTGACCCTGGCCCGAGACGTTCAGGCCTTAGCCCGGCCCTGGCCCGAGACGTTCAGGCCCTAGCTCGGCCCTGGCCCGAGACGTTCAGGCCCTAGCCCGACCCTGGCCTGAGACGTTCAGTCCCTAGCCCGACCCTGGCCCGAGACGTTCAGGCCTTAGCCCGGCCCTGGCCCGAGACGTTCAGGCCCTAGCCCGGCCCTGGCCCGAGACGTTCAGGCCCTAGCCCGACCCTGGCCCGAGACGTTCAGGCCTTAGCCCGGCCCTGGCCCGAGACGTTCAGGCCTTAGCCCGGCCCTGGCCCGAGACGTTCAGGCCCTAGCCCGGCCCTGGCCCGAGACGTTCAGGCCCTAGCCCGACCCTGGCCCGAGACGTTCAGTCCCTAGCCTGACCCTGGCCCGAGACGTTCAGGCCTTAGCCCGGCCCTGGCCCGAGACGTTCAGGCCCTAGCCCGACCCTGGCCCGAGACGTTCAGGCCCTAGCCCGACCCTGGCCCGAGACGTTCAGGCCCTAGCCCGACCCTGGCCCGAGACTTCAGGCCCTAGCCCGGCCCGTGTCCAACAGCTCATCAGAATTCTCAGCCCGAGTCCGACTGGAGCCCGTTTTTTTCCATTACACAGCCTACCCTATACTACTGTTGCAGCCATTAAAATAGTTCAGTTTTGTTTTCAATGGCAAAGTAGTTATGTTTCTTTTCATTTCTTTATTAAGTTAATTTAGACAAATATTCGGAGTAATTTTTGTTTGTTAAAGTTTTTATTTTATTATTTTTTTTATGACGACCAAGCAGCCGACAGCGAGTTAAACATGTTTGATCAATTTAGCCTCTCAAATCAACACTTTACTTGGCTACAATAAAATCCATAGATATAAAACACTTAAAGCATATCACACAGACAGTTAGTTTAAACGTTTATTATCACAACCACAGGAAAAAAAATTTGAAAAGCTGAGACAGGCTGCTCTGCTGCTCGCAGTCGCAACAGCGCTCGCAAACGAAATGAGATACAATCTAAACAAATAAAATAAAATAAATTAAATTAAAAACAAACATGTAGGTTATCTTACCTCAAAAATCAAGTCTTTACTACAGAACATAGCCATTCTTATTTCCAATAGTTTCCAACAGTTAGACTAATGAAAGTAAAGTCCAATAAAAATAAAAATAAAAAAAAGACAGCCTCCTAACATGGCTAAGAACATTCTCTTACAGAGCATCGTGGAGAAAAAGCACAGCATCCACAGTGGAAGGTTTTAATCCAGTCCTCCTTTCTTCTATAACTCACGCTCGCTACTACTGCTGCTGGCGGACACTGAACACAGAGCGAGCCAGTCTTGACAGTTGCGGTAGCAGGGTCTCGTGTTGTTTCCACTAGAGCAGCACATCTCGTCCATCACCTTCCATGTTGTGATTGAGGCGCATGTAATGCTGTACTTCATCGTCATCCTCCTCCTGCTCCACAATGTTTTCCCACTCTTCCTTAAACTCGGCCAGCGCTCTCTTCTTTGCTGCGTGGCCCTCAGCAACATGTGCAGACACAGACATGCTCGCCGCTGCATGAATCATCATAATTATAATTATTAGTTGGCCAAGTAGGCTATGATTAATACATTAATTTAGAGGCCTATAATACTATAGTAAGTGACTTGGTGTGGTTGCTGGTGCAAATAAAGTGAAATAATAATAATAATAGGCCTAATAATAATAATAACACACGTCAATGAAAATCTCACCGGCTGGTTGATCAGCCCCTTGCACCGCCGTCCCCTCCTCTCTGAAGCGGGCTATCTGACGTCTGGCCAGCTGAAAGATGTCATCCCTCTCGGTGTTGGTTCCTTAACTGACTGAACTTCGGCCATAAGAATATGGCCAGTTTGTGAAGTGGCTGGATGTGGACTTTCTTCATTATCCACTCAAGGTGTCGTTGGCGGATAATTGCTTGGCAAGGAGTGTCCGACACATCTGGCTGGCAATGGTGTTTCAGCTTGTGTAGCCAGGGCACCACGAGGTTCGGTGTTGGGTATTTATCCCCCTCCAACTCCCTTTGAGCGTCGTAGAACGGGTGCAAAAATTGCACCAGGAAAGTCAGCACATCTGGGGACACTGGTTTCTGCCATCTGTTTGACAGTTTTTGACAACCGGCTTGTTAGACCTGACTGCTTTAAATATCGGACTAAAGCCTTGGCGGCCTGCAGGGTCTCTGCTACTTCTGGGACTGTTTCTGCAAGATCATCAGGGTTCAAGGCATGCCGGAGGACAGTGTTGTACAAGTGGCTGTGATTAGTGATTTCACCGTAGAGGGAGTTGTTTTGGCGAGGAAATCACTCACACTCATTTGTTTGCTGCTGCTGGTTGGTCCGCTACCGCTACATCCACCATGCTCAAAATGTCTTTGTAAATGAGATGATCCCGTCTTCTTACTATTGTAGCTTAGCATAGCCTTGCAAATTGTGCATTGTGCATAACCACTTGGCTCATCATTTAAGGTTGTCACTATATGAAAAACAGCCCAGAAGTTTGCCTTTCCTCTGGTGTTTTTCTCAGTTATAAGTTCGCCATCAGCAATATTTCTCTTAATGTTCTCCATTGCACATGAGGTGAATCGTGGGTCGCACCGCCGGGAAACCGTCTGTGTTCTGAGACTGTCATGTGTCAGTCATATGTCAGTGTGATAGGTTATAAAATGTCTTTCTATGTTTGTTTTTCCATCGTCAGCTTCTCTTATTTTCTTTTAATTAATGTCTAAAATATAAAAAGAAGGATAAGCCTAAAACAGGCCTGAGGCCTGGCCCGCATGTGAACTATGGCGTTTAAATTGGCCCGAAGCCCGGCCCTAGGGGCATACATAAGTCGGGGCCCGTCGGGCTCGGGCTGAAATGCAGGGCTCAAGTCCTTTTCATTCTGCAATTGTTCAACCAGAGCTCGAACCTTTGCTTTCTTTGCTTTATTCTCATGCTGTAATTTGTCAGTCTCACACTTCTGTCGATGCTCTAGAATTTGTTTTACCAAAATTACAGATAAGCCATCTCTGTTGGTGTTTGTCCTTAAGCGCTGTATCTTTCCATAAGCCCTTTTAATGTCCGACAAGGCCCATGGTCCATTCTCTGAGTGCTTGATGCCGTACTTTTGGCACATGTCATCATGGCACTTCCACAGTCCCAGCTTTTTGCCCAAATATGCATACAGATTCTTCAACATCTGATCAATGGTAACATTCAGAGGTTCTGTCCCTTGCCTTTCTGTTGTTGGTCTCAATATACAGCAGTTTTTAGACTGACCATTTCAGATACACAGACAAATCAAACATGTTTCCAAAATACAGTTTTCTGGAAAAGAAAGCACAGGGATAAAGCTTACCTGGATTACCATGGCATTGAGACAGGATCTCTCCAATACCACAATCGGATATATCTACTTCAACAACGAATGGAAGATTGGGATCTGTGTGTTTGAGAATAAGCGCGGTCGTAAAGCTGGTTTTGAGTGACTGATAGGCCTAGTGTGCTGCATCGTTTCATGGTAGCTTGGATAGTTGGTCCTTGAGTAAAGACGTGAGTGGAGCCGCAATTATACTGTAGTTTCTAATGAATCTTGTTGGCGAAACCCAGGAATCGTTCATTAATGGTATTGGGTCTTAGCCATTCTGTGACTGCCTTTACCTTGGAGACAGCCATCTCTACACCCTGGTGACTGATATTATAGCTGAGGAAGGTTGTATTTTTGGTATGGAATTCACATTTCTGACATAGATTTGACATAGAGTTGATGTTGCTGGAGTTGCTGGAGGGGACAGACTGTACATGTTGAGCTTTGTCTTGAGAGTATATGAGGATGTCATCAATGTAGGCTATTACACACTGGTTGAGCAGATCACAGAAGATTTCATTAATGAAGGATTGGAAAACTGCTGGTGCATTTGCCAGGTCATACGGCATCACCTGGTTCTCATAGTGCCCTCTAGTGGTGATGAAAGCTGTTTTCCACTCACCCCCTTCTCTGATGACATAAGTACTTCTGAGTTCGAGTTTGGTATAGATGAGTGCTTTACAGAGTTGTTCAAGGTCTGAGGGAACAAGTGGTTGAGGATATCTATACTTGACAGTTGCTAAGTATAGATTTAACCCCCTGGGGTCGGCGGTATTTTTTCTGTCAGTGAAGTCCATTCTGAAACGCGTCCGAAAATGAACAATAACTCAGCGAATACTCAAACAGGCATACAGACACACAGGCATGAAGCTTGAATTCTCTTCTTTTAAATGAAGTAATTTATATAAAAAACAAATATTCTCTGTTTATGTAATCTTTATGAAAAGAGAGAGGTCAGTCGTTCTTATCCAGGCCGATCTCATCCCAAGGCGTCATATACTGACGCTTTTGACATTTCATCTACATCAAACGCACATGGCACCCTTTAGCGTCAATATGAGACGCAGATAGATATGGGCCAGAAGGCGCCTCCTAGCGGTCTAACCCTAACCCTACCCCAGACCTAAACCTACCCATAACCGAACAAAGCTCTGTGCGTCTCATATTGACGCTAAAGGGTGCCATGTGCGTTCGATGTAGACGAAATGTCAAAAGCGTCAGTATATGACGACTTGGGATGAGAATGCGTTGTCTCATCTCAGCTCATTACGTTTTAATCTGCCCCGCCCACGGAGAGCGCGCGCTATTCAAACGCAAATGACTGAGACGATCCCATACAAACTGTGAACGCCCACATATCAGCTCGAGAAAACACATCAAGTTTATTCAGATCATTGTACTTGTTTACACTGTCTCGCAGCGCTGTGAGGAATAATAATAATGTAAAATGTACCTCAGAAGTGCTGGTATTTCGAGGAGCAACGGATGGAATACTGTAGTAAGTTTTTTTTCATTCTCAAGTAAATCGCGTTTCTGTGTGTGAATGAATGAATGGCAGAGATGCGCTGTTTACCACAACTCGCAAAAAGATGGTTTAAATTTGAATTGCGTTTCTGTGTGTGAATGAATGATTTGCTTTTAGCAAACTATTTTGCTATACTGAGTAAAAATCGACTGAAATATGTAGAAATAAAATGTTTTTGTATAAGCAACGTATTAAACTGCAAATTAACATTTATATTCCTTATAATAAAAACGAAAGACCTATGTTACAGACATATGAAAGACAACATTTCGTTGATTAGTTTTGGATAGATTACACATTTTTACTGTAAAATATCTGCCACCTCAAATAAGCTTTTGTTTGCCAATTTTTGCTAATATGTTAAATATAGTATGTTTTGTCAATGTAGGCTATATTCGAAGTAATGAATCCTTAACTTTGAAATATGTATAATAAAATGTATACTTTAGTTTTTACAAAGAAAGATTACACTTCAATTGTTGTTGTAATTGTAACCTTTTTAATAAAAAATATATATTTACAAGGTAGATGTAAACAAATTTTAAAAGGTAAATATAAGCCTTTTCTTTAAATAATTTTTATTGTGTTTTATTATTGACAAATTTGGGGAGAGGATACATATTCCAAAACTGAAAATACAGTATGAGAATTAACTGCACAATTACTAGACATGTTTTCCTTGGATATTATACAATTTGCAAGCACAATTTGTGAAAAAAAATAAATAAAAAAAAAATAATAATTGACATGCTTCCAACTGTGAACCAATTTGGTAGAATATATATATATATATATTGCTCTTGCATTCTTTCTTGTGGCTATAGGTGACACACCTGAATGAATGGCTCATTAAGTGTGCGGGCCCCATTGTCTCCTCAGGTGTGAATCACTATATATGCATGATGCTGTTGAATCGTTGACGCCCCTTGCGCATATTGCCTTTACAAACAAAAAGTGTTTTACGAGATTTAAATCAATGTATTGTTTTATGTGAATGATTAGGCAGGATGATTTTCACATCATTTTGAAGAAAAAACTCTAGGCAACGACATCCATTAGTCAAAAGTCTTATTGACACATATTTAGTATGTGTTTTGTGGCCTTATTTCAGAAACTTTAGTTTTTAGTTTTTTCAATAACCATGCATAAACATTATTCTCTCAAAAATACAAACATGTACATGCATGTTGCTCACATATTATGGTAGCCCTGTTTGTGGGCTCAATAGAGTGTAATTATACCTTTGTCATTAATATGTTTATAAGCAACTGAAAAAAGCACAAATGTCAGGGCATGTCAGAACATCTCAAGGACCCCCAAAAAATACTTAAAGCCTGCTACTGTTGGACAGGTAGAGGGATGAATGTACCCAGATGCTAAAGCCTCCTCAATGTATGTCTACATGGCCAAGGTTTCAGGTCTTGTCAGTGGTTATACTTTACTCCCAGGTGGCACTGGGCTTTGCTGAAAACCTCTGTGAATGCTGCATACTCTGCTGCAATATTAGTTTCAACTTGGGTATGTGGGCTTCCAATACTGATAGTTTAACATGGCAAGGAAACAGTGACATGAATACAATTTGATTGACAGTAACTTGACCATTGTGTGAGCTCACCCTGGGTCCAGGAGATAGAAGGATTGTGACCCAGGATGATAGTATGCTTGGGAGAGTTGATTACATAGAGCGAAATAGTTTCCATGTGAAATAATCCAATCTTGAGGGTAACCGGTACTGTTTGATGTGTGATACTGGGGCCGAAGGGTGTGTTGTCTACAGTAGTAATGTTGATAGCCGGTACATGGAACTGGAAAGGTTGAGTTCCTGGACCAGGTCTCGGTGAATTGAATCCACTGCTGCCCTTGAATCAACTAACGATGTAACACATTTGTAGTCCTTATCAGATAATATCTTACCAGTCCTGCATGGGGAGTGGGCAGAGAGTGGATGTAATGGGTCAAAGCTTAGTTAGCGGCTTGTAAATTGTTTAGCCGATCTTGATAACCCTTGAGCACCTCGCTCTGATTAGTGAACGCCGCCTGTAGTTGAGAAACTTCTGCTGGATTCAGTGGTGGCGAAGTATTCTGTGACAAAATGGGCATGGAGGCAGCGTTTGAATCCATTTGTAGGAAGTTTATTAAAATAGCACAGCAGACAAATTCATATAGAAAATCAGAGAGACATATTTGTGATAACAGGTCGTAATCCAATAACTTGATAACAGTCCAACCAGGCAAACAAAGCAAAAGTGTAATCCAACAAACGATATCCAATAAAGCAGGCATGATGATCATAACAATAGACAAAACAGCAGGCAATGGAAAACACTCGGCAAGACAGTATAAGCCGGCAATACTTTGCAAAGTATTTTGGCAGGAACATGACTATTTATGCATGTGGCGAACAGGAAATAACTAATGCAGAAGCAGTCTGTGATCAATACTCCCTCTGGGCTCCCTTTGGTGGACAGCTGAATGGGAGTCAGCCTTAGTTGTTACATGTATCTTCGTATTCTTTCTTGAGAGGACCACAATGGAAATAAGCCTTTGGGTTTTTTGTGTATTTTATCCTCGACAGTTTTTCGAAATGATGTATGATCCCTCTTTGTACAAATTTCCTGTTTCAATATTGTCTAATAAACCAATCAATCAATTTATTAACGGAAAACAAATTATTTGATAAATTTTTTATTGCACCCTTAAAGTTCTCAATGCTCCCCTAAATTTTTTTAATTAGGAGCACGCATGCTCCTGGAATAAAAGTGAGCGTCAAACCCTGTGGGGTAATATATAACTTACCAGAATTCTTCTGTGATTTCATTCCCGCATGTCAGTTTTTTTCTGTTCTCAAGTTTTCAAAGTGTCTGAAGTAGACAATGGTCAAGGTACCACAAAATGAGATGCACATCACAACTTATTCAGGAGTCAAAACATTTGTTAAAAGCACTTTATTACATTGCTTTGAGCTCTTTGACCAAGTTTAATTTGGTCTTTTTCTTTTAATGCATGGGAATATTTTCCCCTTTATTAAAAGAGAAATGTTGTCTTCAATTCAATTCAATTCAAATTTATTTGTATAGCGCTTTTCACAATACATATTGTCTCAAAGCAGCTTTACAGAAAGTGCATTTCAGAAGTGCATTTATGTCTTGTCTTGTTTATTTATATAGCATTCTTAGAACTAACCGAAGTTGAACCAAAATGCTTTACATAAAAAGAAGAAAAAAAGTACACACACATTGGCCAATAAAACGACAACATATAAAAACAGAACATTTAACCGTTATTCGCTAGCAATATTAAATGAGCTTTCCTGATGGGTAACGGCAGCTCATTCCACAGTCTCAGCCCTGTTACTGCAAAGATTCAATCTCCTTTATGTAGGCAGTTTGTTCTAGGCAATACAAGGAGTTTTTGATTCTCTGAGTGTAGAGTTCTGGAGGGATTATACAGGGTTGAATGGTTTGCCAGACACAGTGGGGCCTGGTTCATTAAAGATTTATATACCAACAATAAAATGTTGTACCAAATTCTAAGATGGACAGTAAGCCATTTTATAGAAGCTAATACAGCATCAGTTCCCAACAGGGGGGTCGCGGCCCACAAGGGGGCCTCAGCGAGCTCTGTGGGGGGTCGCGTCATATTTTGAAAAGTTTTGAGCAATTTGCATTAAATAAAAGTCCTTAACTTTTTTCTGTTTAAAATTTATATAATGAGCGAGTTCATGAATCCATTTTCCATTTTCCTGTTTTTGTCTTATCCTGAACCACTATGGTACACCTATAATAAGTGATTACATTGGGACTATTTTACACTGGTTCGGATCGCTGCCGCTGCGGAGTAGCCCTGTACCTGCGTGACTCGTCATAGACGCACACAGAGAGAGAAGTAGTTCCGGCTACAATGTTCTTCCGAAAGACGCATTATTCTGTTAATAAACGCAAGTTTATTATCGCTCGCTATAGCGCCAAAAGCCTCAAAAATAAAGCCTCACATTGATAAGTTTGCACACTGCCTGCGTGAGACACGCGTCTCAGGCGCGGCTCGAGCCACGCAGAAAACACGTGCATGCTAGAAATAGAACCGCCTAGAAATAGAACCGAAGTGTGAGCTGGATAGAGCGCAGAATAGTGCATGCCTGAGCTTGTGTTTTGGGTTAAGCTGCGTTGCTTTGACATTGTGGAAAATAGAATAATAGAAACAAAATGTATAAGCCTTTTTAACTGTTATTATCAATCTAAATTAATCTTGACTTAATTTTGTTTTTCTTTATTTAAATTTCGTTTTTCTTTATTTAAATTTCGTTTTTCTTTATTTAAATTTCATTTTTCTTCATTTAAATTTCGTTTTTCTTTATTTAAATTTTGTTTTTTCTTTATTTAAATTTCGTTTTTCTTTATTTGAATTTCGTTTTTCTTTATTTAAATTTCGTTTTTTCTTTATTTAAATTTTGTTTTTCTTTATTTAAATCTACCCTTTACTGTGTCAGTAATTTGTTAGTCAGAAAAATATATAAGCCCTGCCCGCGTGAGGTGCGCCGCTTTCCGCTCGCGCTGTTCTGTAGTTTATTAAAAGTTTATTAATTCTGAATGTGTCGCGTCTCGCGTGTCCATCTATATTGCACCAAATGCGACACTGCACTCCCTTGTGAAGTCGATTGGTTGAACGGTTCTCGAAATAATCAAAATGCAAACGGACATACACACACATAGAGAATACTGCCATTATTAGAGAGAAGAATATGTTCAGCACCCTCTCTATGAAGCTTCGAATATTCAATGTTCATTACTTCCGAAGCTTCGAAGCTCAAAAAATGGTATTCGGACCAGCCCTAATAAAGCCTCACAAATAACATGCAAGTATTGAGGCCCCAGACAGAAGTAATTTAGTAATAGCCTATATTCATTCTTTTTTTACCTACACACAAGTGTGAATACTGATATTTTTGTTATTGCATTTAAAATAGGGCAAATGTATAGGCTACTCCTAGGCTTACGTTTTTAAATTACAAAGGGCCTACTAATGTTTTTGTTATTGTATTTTCAATATTATAGGCTATTATTTGTGCATAAACATATCTGTTTATAGTAAACATATACTGTTTGTTTGAAAACAACATATTTTGTCATCCTTGCTGCAAGCTTACAAGAGCGATAATATCATTAAATGTGAAGGGGGGCCCTAAAATATTTTCTTGGGAAAAAGGGGGTCTCAGACAAAAAAAGGTTGGGAACCACTGTAATACAGGGGTGATTTATTGGTGTTTCTTTACCCTCCGTAAGAGTCTTGCACCGATTGTAATCAAGACAAAGATGCAGCGGTGATGCCAGAATACAGAGAGTTACAAAATCCAGCAGTGATAGAATAAATGTGTGAATTATTCTTTCAAAGTCTGCATTTGATAAAGTATGGTTTGGTTTTGGCTAACAAACGCAAATGATAAAAACAAGCCTGATCACTGAGGTAATTCATTTGTCAAGTTTTAGGTTATTATCAATTTAAAAAACCTAAGTCTTTTACTGATGTATTCGAATATGATGTCAGGGGACTCGAATCTAATCAAACTTTAGTGGAGTTATTTGAGTGGCTAAAAACAATAACCTCTGTTTTATCCTCGTTTAACATTAAAACGTTTTTCACCATCCAATTTTTTATGTCCTTAAACACATAAGAGCGCCTGAGTGGTAGATACAATTGAGTGTCACCGGCGTAACAATGAAATGACTCTCCAGTGGAAGCAAATATAAAGAAAAAAGTGTGGGAGAAAGAATAGATCCTTGCAGAACCCCCCAAAAGGAAGGTGTTTTTATTTTATTTTTTACCCTAGGTCGCATTACTATAATTAACTGAAAAATATCTATCTGTCAAATAAGATTGGAACCATTTCAAGACTATTCCTTTTAGACCTACTGAATGTTCAAGACGGGAGATGAGGATGTTATGATCAATCATGTCAAAGGAAGCACTCAAATCAAGCAGCACCAAAACAACATAATTTATTTTGTCTAAAGCCAAAAAGATATCGCTTAACTTTCATTAGAGCCGACTGTGCTGTGGGCTGTTTTGAACCCCTCAAACATTTCTCCTATAGAATTTTCATAAAAAAATTGAAGTAGTTGTTGCAGCACATATTTTTTCTAATATTTTAGAGACAAAGGAAGGCTGAGAACAATCAAAAGTCTGCAAACGACTAGGCATCACATCATTTGCACAGAATGTACGTTTACATTTTTGCACAATATATTCCAGCATTGTATAATATCTTCCAATATTGTATTAAAAGAAAATGAAAAAAGTACCCAAGCATTCAATTGTGTGATTGGAGTAGAGTAAGGGGAAGTTCTTTATGTAGTTCCTCTTGGTCCACTGGTTTACTACACTCTTTACTACACTCAACAGGTGGCCCGTCAGCATTTACACTGTGGCCCACGTAATGCCAAAAATCAATGTAAAATTATATATTATAATTTGTGCCAAGAAATAGTGTGAATATTAGGGTGTGATTTTAATTTTGCATCACTTAAAGGGGTACTCCCCCCTCATGCTGTCCCAGGTGTTCTAACGATTAAAAATAAAAAATAAAAATAATCCATCTCTGTGAGTCCATATAATGTAAGTATATGGGTCTCCCAAAGTTGATGAAAGTGTGAACTCATAAACATATGACAGTAGGCCGGAAGCGATTGTTTATAGTTTAAAAAGTTTAAAATATTAGAATATTAGTTGTCACTTTGCAGTGTGAAATGGCTGATGGTCCTCTTAGCAGCATAGAAAATGTTACTTTTTAATTCATGTAACTATGCAACTACATCTCAACTAACTCTCATCAGAGTATTAGTAGACTGTCTACTTAATATATGCTAACACTTTATTGTGATGCTCCTCCAACAGACATTCTAATGACTATAAGTAACTTTGCAACAACGTCAACGTATTCTACCAGCCCAAATCCTAACACTTAACCCTACCAGTCTACTACAGTCTACTTATACTCTGAGAGTTAGCTGACATGTAGTTGCAAAGTTACTTATAGTTAGTAGAGTTTCTAAAGTGAACCATCAAAATAAAGTGTATCCAAAAATTCTTATAAAAAACTCAAATTCTAAAGTGATGGCAAAACAAATATGCAGAAAATTTGGCCGACATATGTTTAGCCATGCTATATATATGCCAAATGTGATAGCTATCTTCCAAGTTTGGCCAGAGCTTTCATGAGCTCAATAGACATCTCTGCAAAAACATGTTGTAACGCAAACAGATACAGATGGGACTGCTTGAAAGCATTTTTAAATACCAATACTGATTTTCCACACACTACATTTGAAGTCGTAATAAATAAAGATGGTTATTGTCTTTTGTCTGTAATGTGTTTTAGGTATAGACCAAGGACAGATGGCATATGAAGGCCAACACTGGCATGCCACTGAAGAGTGTTTCAGCTGTGCCCGCTGCAATCAGTCTTTGCTGGGTCGTCCTTTCTTGCCGAAACAAGGTTTGATCTACTGTTCCCGTCTCTGCAGCCAAGGGGATGAGCCTGAGCTGTCGGACTCCTCAGACTCTGCTTTCCAGAGTGCCCGTTCCCGACAGTCACACCACAGTGGTCAGATTGGCAAGGATGGGACAAAAGGGAAGGGTGAAGGTGTCCGACAAACGTCATCTGGCCCTACACAATTAGCTGGTGATGCGGAGCCTCTAGCTGTTCAAATGGATTTGCTGAGCATCTCAAGCCCAGTACCCAGCCGCACTCCCCATCGCACACCAACAAGAACCCCAAATAGAACCCAAAGTCGGTCTCCAAGTCTCAACCATGAGCAGCCAGTTTGGGTAAACCGGGATGAGCCTTACTCCTATGAGTCAACACAAAGAGATTCCTCCACATCTCCAAATCCCCATCAGCTACGAAGCCAATGTAGCATCCGTACCGCTTACCCTCCTTCTCCCAATCAGCCACCCAAGATAGTGAGCAGTCCAGAGTCTTGGTCCAAAGAACCACCTGGGGGTAATTCCAAAAAGCCTCCAGTCATTGCTGCTCTGAGGGGGCACTCTTTCAATGAAAATTGGATGCACCATGGCCAAGAGCCTGAATTTCACGCTCCCAAGCTCAAAACACAAATGAGCTTCAATGAAGTATCAAGCCGTAATTCTGGATTTTTGGACAAGCGCAGTATCAGTGTGCAAGGTTTCCCCCGAGAGATGCGTCCTCCATTGCTGAGGAGCAGGCACCAGTTTGGGCCAAGCTTTGGTGAACTTACGCCACTAGAACAAACACCAAGAGGTTCTGCTGACTCACTGGCCCTTTCATACACTACAGGTGAGCTTCAATTCAGTTCAAATACAAATACCATGATACTTCATATCACTAATTGACAGGGATATGATCAAAACAAGAGATAAATGGTGCATTCAACTGTCACACATTGTACATGGTGTACCCTATTTCTGATCTTACAAATACCATGATACTCCATATCACTGCCTGACAGGGTTATGTACAAAAGAAGAGATGAGATGGTTCATTCAAACTCAACACTTTTCACACGGTGTACCTATATCTGATCTCTCCCATTGTACCTATATCTGATCTATATCTGATCTCTCCCATTGTACCTATATCTGATCTATATCTGATCTCTCCCATTGTTTGTCTTCAGCAGGAAACTCCTTAGATGGGACTAACAGGCGTCAGGAGCACTTCTCTCGATTTTCTATGCCTGACCTGAGTAAAGACTCTGGGGTAATTGTGTCTGATAAAGGCACCATGGGTACTTTAAACTCATCAATGCAGTTCCGCAGCACTGAATCCCTGAGCTCTGTCCCAAGACCCCTTGCTGATATTGGCATGCCTGTCAGAGTAAGGTACCCTCCTCCACTATACTGGGATTCGCACAGAGGGATAAGTTTTGAGGATCCAGTCAAAGGTCGCATTGGTCTTGCAGGAAGCATGTCCTGTATGCAAGAAGGCAATGCCCAAGCAATGACACCACGGCCAAGACGTCCTCAAACACAAGACTCTCCCAGACAGCAGCGTCAGCGACAACGTCACCACCACAAGAGTCACAAAGGTCATAAATATCAGTATCGCTCCCGCCGCTCTCGGTCAGACAATGCCCTGCATTTAGCTACAGAAAATCAGAGTTTCCCTGGGGACCCCATTCATAGATTTCACAATGACTTTGAGCGACCATCCTCATCAAGAATGTCACACAATCTCTTTGGAGCTAATTATGGGTATCGACAACAGTTCTTTAGGCCATGTCCTCGAACCACATCGGACCTCACCTTGCAGGATCCTGGAGGTCCACAGATTGGACAGTATATGGGAAGGTATGGAGAAACAGCTGATGATGAAGATCAGTTTTGCTCAACCTGTTCCTCTTCTTCAGAGGTGTCTGATGATGATGGTTACCTTATGGGTGAAGTCATTCCACGGCCAGTGCAGCTCCGATACTTTGACAATGAGGAATTGCGACATCGTTATAGTCCTACATTGACGGGTGGTCACACCCAATTACATACACGCAAACGGCGAAAGAGCAAGAACTGCATCATATCATAAGCAAATGGTAATGTGAGTATCTGAGTGTGTGTATGTGAGAGTGGGTGAAGTGAGTAAGTGAGCAGTGAGTAGACCCCTGTACAACATCATTTAAATGTCAAATGATTAAAAATTCTATCACCTTGCGTTAATTGTGTTACTTGTTTAGTTGAACATACGGGTATTTCCTCTTGTGTAATATTAACCGTTTAGATGTACTATTTTAAACATACAGGCTCCACAGTAGGAACTTGATCCAAGTACACCTTTTATTACAGAGATTCTTTTTTTTCCCCTTAATTTGATGTCCCCCTTTATTTTTGATAAAGTCTCAATCTTTTTCAGCATGGAGGACACCAGTGTTTCTGGAGAGATTTTTTTTTCAGATGCTCTTTGCTGGAAAGTTCCTCTACATTTCTCTTTAAAATAACCCAAAGGGGTGTCATTGGAAGTCAGGCTTTTTTCACCTTTAGAATTTCTTGCATGATTTTGCCAGTGTGCTGTGGGTCGTTATCATGCTGAAATATTCTTCTTTTGCCCAACGTCTTCCAATCTTGCTTTTTTTGTTCTGAAGGGTATGCAAGGATTTGTCCATAGAGATTGATACCATACAATGTCCTTGAGCTGCCACAGAAACCCTGATTTCCATTGATAACCCCACTTCCATGTCTAAAGCACTTGCCCTTCTGCTTTTCAGAACTAGATTGTACAAGTAATTTTAAGATAGGGGTGTTCAATCCTGCTTCTGGAGGGCCATCATCATGCAAATTTTGCTCCTGCCAGAAAGTTTCTAGTAATCCTAAAGATGTTGATTAGGTGATTCAGGTGTGTTTAAATATGTCTGGAGCTAAACTCTGCTGAAAGGTGGTCCTCTGGGAACAGAATTGGACATCCCTGTTTTCGGATGATTGGTGGTACTATGGCTCATTCTAACCCTCCTATTTAATGCTGCAACTGCAAAGTTTTGACTGCATTTTAGTTGGTCACAATCTCCCTGTATCCTTTTTGATCTTTGTGAAGTCTCACAATCAGATTTTTTTTTTTTTATGTCCAATCTTCTCCATGTGGAGCCAATCAGTCATGTAGACAAATTCAACCCATAAGGTGTGTGTGTGTGTGTGTGTGTGTGTGTGTGTGTGTGTGTGTGTGTGTGTGTGTGTGTGTGTGTGTGTGTGTGTGTGTGTGTGTGTGTGTGTGTGTGTGTGTGTGTGTGTGTGTGTGTGTATATTTAAAATGTTTAAATAATGCAGAAATAATGCAGTTATCAAGAGGTGATAACATTTATATTCATTTGACAGTTAAGTGATATTTCACGGGGTGTACTCACTTCTGTTGTGTATTGTATTAATTTCCTAAATATCCAACTATGGGTTGAAATCCAATTCAGGCATGTTTCAGTCATTGCATAAGTAACACTGTAGGTAATGTGTTCTGATCTGAAATCATGTGTTTACTGTGACTGGAGATTGCACAATGATCAAACGTATTAATTTCTATTTATTGGAATTGTACATGGAATTTTATCTATTGCTAAGAATATGAATTTTGTTTTGTAGAAACCTGTGCAATAACAATCTGCTACATAACTTCATTTCAGGAGAAGGAAAGAAGTGACGACTTAACCTTCAGAATTAGGATATGGATTTTTAACTTACTCTGAAATTAATTTGCGTTACTCTTGAAAACATTTGGGATTACTCCTCGGCATATTCCATAAACTCAGTGCATCAGAAATCTAATTGCAACCATTTTTTTAAATCTGTTTTTAGATTTTCTTGGTTGTGAGTATAATTCTAGTCAAGTCTACACTCTCCCCTTTCTTTTTCCCTTTATTTTTGGTATAATTTAGTGGCAATACGGTTTTCTATAATCCCCTCGCTGCTTACTGTTAATTGTTCTAAATACCGTAGTTTCCTAATATGCGCTCTTCATGGTTTTCAACTTGTTTTATTAATGTCATTCTAAAATTAAACTTTATAAAAATGTTTATCATTTTGTTGGGCAATGTTGGTTATGGTTTTAAATGCAATATACTGTCTTTTCCAAAGTCATTTACGAATAATATCTTAAAATTAAATGTTTTCCTAATGATAAAAACAATATATAAAAATAATGTAGTATTGTAAAAGTTCTGTAAATATTGTCTTAAATATTTCTATATTTTGTATCTTCAGATGCATTATTTGTATCATATTATAGAGTGTAGAATCCAATGGTGACTGCATGTGTATCCCCAGTTCATGTCTTGTATGTGAATTAAATAACTATTTCAACAAACAAACAAAGCCTTTAATTAAGCTTCAGATTAATACCATTGTGATCTTTTAAAAATACTATTTTATATTATATTTTCTGAAATATAATCTGATGTAGGGTGTAAATTTCTTATTTTGTGCTTTTTTAAATTCCTTCAGTTTCAGATAATCCTCTCCTGTGATTTTTAGTTTTTCACAATCTTGAAGTCCTCATGAATATGCAAATTAGCCCCGCCTCCACTCACTCACACCAGTTCAGAGATCCACTCGCTCAACTTTACTATAGTAAACGCTGCACAACGGCTAGTGGTTTAATTCATTCATGTTAGAACCAGAATCTGATTCAGAAAAAGTAGTGGAAGAGTGAATTATACCGGCTCGTCTAAAGTCGATGTATCAGAATGGTAATGTGGTTCATGTATCGCTCTCTACAGCGTCGGACACGACACATGAGGAAGGCAACAACAACAAAAGCGAATCAAAAAGTATTTATTAACACAATAACGTTTGCAACTCATAACTAAATAAGAAAAAGCATCACAACGGAAAACATTCCGCTCGGAACATCAACGTAAATAAAGAATAAGCTACGTAATTAACACAAACACAAAATACACACTCCAAAACACAGGCCTGCAAACATACATTCCCAAACTAAACTAATACATGAAGCAAACGAATAATAAACAAATAAAGCAGCAACCCAAAATAACAGAAGACACGATGTTAACCGAAGAGAGTGAAGTCAGAGATCCATCAGCTTTTTTCATTCTCTGCTGGTGTTTCACATGATTCCCTCTTTAATCCAGAACACAATAACTGGGATAACCTCTCCTGCTAGTTCACTGCTAATGATATGCTGAAGCCCGCCGGCTCGTTGATCTGATTGGTTACAAGGTAGTTTGTGACGTCAGAAACACCAGCGATTTCAAAGCGTGTGTTTGAGACTGTCTTTGGTTCACTGCAGTTTTAAGGAGGAAATACTCAGCAATGCTGTCGACTTATGAATTTACACATGGTTTGTCTTAAAGCATATTAAAAACACCACATAGACACATAAACAACATTAAAAGCTGGATTTTCATCACAGGGGGACTTTAAAAGAAAATGTTTACAATCCTGTAGATCAGTGGAAGACCATTTTTATTTGTAATACATGTAGACAGACAGAATTCAAGACAACAGCAAGCTTAATACCAAACTAACATTTCACTTCATGCTTTATGTACAACTAAATTCATTATTCTTTTCTCTGTCTTCCACGGATATTTGAGACTTGTTTCTCAACGTGGTACTTATAGTTACAGTTTGCAAACAATATACAGGCAGAAAACATCAATGCAAACATGAATTATATATTCATACTTAAATATACTTTTACTCTGGGTTCGCATTGGTTAGCTTGAATTTAATTCTAAAAACTTTGTAATCTTGGTAATGACCATTCAAAATTAGACTTTTCTCACTGGTTTTGTGGAAGTACAGATAACTGGCACAGCCTCTGATTATCAACAGAATAAATACAAGTAATTCTAAAATTAATTTGATTGACAATGTATATTAATTGGGTCAATCTCGTAACAGCTTTTTAGCATTAGCATCAGTGCAACAAATCATTCACAGAAACGCTGATAGAGCTACAGGTGTGTTAATAATGTGGCACATTTTTAAAGTCGAATGATAGCGTGAATAAGAAGTTAGTAAATCAGTATCTGCATTCAGCCCTGTGTTTGCAGTCTTCACTTGATGGCGTGTGTTAGGGAGGTGGACGGAGTGTCCGGCTCTCGGGAATCATACTCCTGGATGAACTGCTCCATGGCCTTGATGCAGCGCGTGCCGATGTCCCGCAGGTTCTCGTGCAGAGACAGCTGGATCGGCTTCTCCAGGGACGGATCCTTGGACACCAACATCTTCACAACCATGCCGAACGTGTCACAGTCCTGCCGATACACCTGTGTGGATTAGAGACATGGATTCCTCAAAACATTACAATATATTAATTCAACTACAGCATTTTTGTTTTTAAGAAGCCGCCAGCCTTTCTTAATTATTTTATTTTTATAATTTTCACAAAATGGTTATGGCCCTCAGATTATATTGTTGTATGAATATCTGAGCATGCACTGTATCAAAAGAAAGAACAGAGCCTCTGCTTTAAAAAAGAAATAAATATACATTTTATTCTAGTTTCATGAATTCTTTTGATCAATACTTGAAAGTGGGTAAACTTGATGAAAAAAGCAACAATTTGAAAAGTAAAAGTGGTAAAGACAGCAAACAATATATGCTCAATGCTCTTTTCCACTTGTTTCTTTTTTTTCACATGTTTTTTGATCAGGAGATTCAGAACTCTTTTTTTCGATTGCTAAACGACAGTGAGCACAACTGGAGCTACATGTGCAAAACTCTAACTACAGTCTGCACTACCAACAGTCACCTGAGCTAAACAGTTCACATCACCTGCAAAACTCACTCCAAGCAACACAACTCTTAACACATGGCTCAAAACAGGCTCAGTGCAGCCAAACACTACACACAACCCTCACTGAGATAACACACACTGTCACTCAGAACACTACACACAACCCTCACTGAGATAACACACACTGTCACTCAGAACACTACACACAACCCTCACTGAGATAACACACACTGTCACTCAGAACACTACACACAACCCTCACTGAGATAACACACACTGTCACTCAGAACACTACACACAACCCTCACTGAGATAACACACACTGTCACTCCGAACACTACACACAACCCTCACTGAGATAACACACACTGTCACTCAGAACACACTGAGAGGAAACACACTACACACAACCCTCACTGAGATAACACACACTGTCCCTCAGAACACACTGAGAGGAAACACACTACACACAACCCTCACTGAGATAACACACACTGTCACTCAGAACACACTGAGAGGAAACACACTAGCATCAAACACCAATACAGAAAATACGAACTTTTCATCTTTACAGTTTGAACAATTTCAGTGACTTCATACAAAGTAATATTTTCTTCAAAGAAAAGAGTGACATTCTTTCACATGATTTATTTACATTTTTAGAACATAACAATTCTTTAAGGTAAAGGAAAATGAGCAGTTTGCTTCAATAGTCTGTAGTAATTTACGGAATTACAGTAATGAGAAAAAAAAGGTAGAAACTAAAAGTACATACTGTAATTCAAACAAATAATTGAGGGGCTAATCCTGCCTCTCTCTAGCATCAGGCCACAGGTTTCCATCAACATCACATCTAATGTTCTCTCTTGCCATGAGAACCTTCTGGAGTGCCTTATCCATCCCTGGCAGTCCTCTGGACTCGTGTCCTCACATCCGGCACGCATCCGCCCTCTCCCTGCCACCCTTCTCCCTCCACCAACCCGTCTTCCTTGTTCCATTTCCAAAATTTGTCTTTCTGAGCTCTACCTATATATATATATATGTGTGTGTGTGTGTGTGTGTGTGTGTGTGTGTGTGTGTTCACTAACAAGTCTAAAACAAGACCCCTGCTTAGCCTTTCAGCTGAAATTGCACTCAGCAGTGTTTGAAAGGCACAAGGCTGAAATCTATTCTGTTTTGAATGTGTGGTTCACAGTTTTGACAGCAGTGTGTTAGCATTTGAACAAAGTGCTGTAAATCCACAGTGTTGTGCAGGTTGTGGGTAAAGTCATGGGATAAATGTGTAGAGTTTTGAAAACTGTGTTCAAGCAATGAAAAACGAACTAGAGTTTGGTCCACATGAACTGCTGCTGTGCAGACTGTAGTTAGAGTTTTGCACATGTGACTCCAGTTGTGCCCACTGTCGTTTAGCAATCGAAAAAAACTGTAATAAAAGCAAGCGAGCAGTGGTTACTGTCAAATACATATCTAACTTACTTAATACCACTAAAGTGTGTCTATTTAATAATATATACTATGTTACTAAATCATTACCATATATATGTACCATGTTATTTACGTGGTACTTCAAAGAATGCCATAGTACTATAAAACATATGGCAATGTATTGGTACTTTAGGGTCCTCATGTATAAAATCTTCTGTAGATTTCATCCTAAAAGCTTCAAAAACCACAAACGCTAGATTTAGCCAGAACCTGCGCAAAATTCCCTTTATAAACCCAGTCAGAGGAAGATTGTGTTACGTCGTCTCCGCCCTGAAGTAACCATATACACTCACCTAAAGAATTATTAGGAACACCTGTTAAATTTCTCATTAATGCAATTATCTAATCAACCAATCACATGGCAGTTGCTTCAATGCATTTAGGGGTGTGGTCCTGGTCAAGACAATCTCCTGAACTCCAAACTGAATGTCAGAATGGGAAAGAAAGGTGATTTAAGCAATTTTGAGCATGGCATGGTTGTTGGTGCCAGACGGGCCGGTCTGAGTATTTCACAATCTGCTCAGTTACTGGGATTTTCACGCACAACCATTTCTAGGGTTTACAAAGAATGGTGTGAAAAGGGAAAAACATCCAGTATGCGGCAGTCCTGTGGGCGAAAATGCCTTGTTGATGCTAGAGGTCAGAGGAGAATGGGCCGACTGATTCAAGCTGATAGAAGAGCAACTTTGACTGAAATAACCACTCATTACAACCGAGGTATGCAGCAAAGCATTTGTGAAGCCACAACATGCACAACCTTGAGGCGGATGGGCTACAACAGCAGAAGACCCCACCGGGTACCACTCATCTCCACTACAAATAGGAAAAAGAGGCTACAATTTGCACGAGCTCACCAAAATTGGACAGTTGAAGACTGGAAAAATGTTGCCTGGTCTGATGAGTCTCGATTTCTGTTGAGACATTCAGATGGTAGAGTCAGAATTTGGCGTAAACAGAATGAGAACATGGATCCATCATGCCTTGTTACCACTGTGCAGGCTGGTGGTGGTGGTGTAATGGTGTGGGGGATGTTTTCTTGGCACACTTTAGGCCCCTTAGTGCCAATTGGGCATCGTTTAAATGCCACGGCCTACCTGAGCATTGTTTCTGACCATGTCCATCCCTTTATGACCACCATGTACCCATCCTCTGATGGCTACTTCCAGCAGGATAATGCACCATGTCACAAAGCTCGAATCATTTCAAATTGGTTTCTTGAACATGACAATGAGTTCACTGTACTAAAATGGCCCCCACAGTCACCAGATCTCAACCCAATAGAGCATCTTTGGGATGTGGTGGAACGGGAGCTTCGTGCCCTGGATGTGCATCCCACAAATCTCCATCAACTGCAAGATGCTATCCTATCAATATGGGCCAACATTTCTAAAGAATGCTTTCAGCACCTTGTTGAATCAATGCCACGTAGAATTAAGGCAGTTCTGAAGGCGAAAGGGGGTCAAACACAATATTAGTATGGTGTTACTAATAATCCTTTAGGTGAGTGTATGAGCTTACAACGCCTCGTTTCACTGACTAGGAGTCCGCGGAACGCTCCAGAGTAACGGGCATGTTCCGGCCGTCAACGAGCAAACACACTACAGGTGAAATAAACTAAAGCTCCTAATGTCACAGCTAGGCACAGATGTGTGTGTGTGTGTGTGTGTGTGTGTGTGTGTGTGTGTGTGTGTGTGTGTGTGTGTGTGTGTGTGTGCGCGTGTACTAACAGTGCTAATGCCCAATATCACTTATGTTTGTATAGTTAAGTGTTCCTACTCTAAGCGTCTACATTAGCAACTGCTGACTGGCCTGTTTCATGCTTATGCATTGCAATATCCCTTTGGGGAAAAATGTGTATGTCATAAAAAAAAATTCTGTTATTATTGTATGTTGTTGTTGACTTCAAGATCTTTTAAATAATAATAATTACACTTGTTAATTCAGATTGTTGTGCATTCATTTTATTGTAATTTTAGATTTCAGCATTTGCTTATTCACAAGGAACCATTTTCATGAAACCTACGAAAACTTCACTCTATAATCTACAACATGCATTAGTGTAGCTTCTGGATCACTAAATTTAGGATCACTAAATTTAGCTTCTGACCAAGGCTGTATCTCAATACTAGTTTTACTTGATCTTAGTGCTGCGTTCGATACTATAGATCATACATTACTCTTAGATTGACTACAAAATTATACTGGTGTTCAAGGACAAGCACTAAGCTGGTTCAAATCATACCTATCTGACCGCTACCATTTTGTCTATTTAAATGGAGAAAAATCGATCATAACTCCAGTAAACTATGGAGTGCCGCAGGGATCTGTATTAGGCCCTCTGTTATTTTCAATATATATGATGCCACTTGGAAATATTATAAGGAAACATGGAATTAGTTTCCATTGTTATGCTGATGACACTCAAATATATATTTCATCACGGCCGGATGAAAACGCTAAATTTTCCAAATTGACAGAGTGTGTTAAAGATATAAAAGATTGGATGACGCCTAATTTTCTTTTATTAAATCCAGACAAGACAGAGGTAATACTTATCGGTTCAAAAAACCGCCCACAAAACCTCGCACAATACAACTTTAACATCATAGGATGTCCTGTTACTTTATCCTCTACAGTAAAAGACCTGGGTGTTATACTCGATTGCAACCTGTCTTTTGAAAATCATATTTCATATGTTACAAAAACAGCCTTTTTCCACCTTAGAAACATTGCTAAGCTACGTAATATGCTATCAGTTTCTGATGCAGAAAAGTTAGTTCATGCATTCATGACCTCGAGACTGGATTACTGTAATGCTTTATTAGCTGGTTGTCCTGCATCCTCAATAAACAAGCTACAGTTAGTCCAAAATGCCGCCGCTAGAGTTCTTACGAGATCAAGAAAATATGATCATTTAACACCGATTTTATCATCACTGCATTGGTTACCTATAAAGCTCCGTATTAATTATAAGATATTGCTACTGACTTATAAAGCCCTAAACGGCTTAGCTCCAGTCTATTTAACGGATCTTCTATCGCCCTATAATCCATCGCGCTCTTTAAGATCACTAAATTCAAGGCTTTTGGTCATACCTAGGATATCCAGAACCACCAAAGGAGGGAGAGCATTTTCACATTTGGCTCCAAAACTCTGGAATAGTCTTCCTGATACTGTTCGTTGCTCAGACTCGCTCTCCCAGTTTAAAACTAGATTAAAGTCGCATCTCTTCAGCCAGGCATTCATATAATCCTACAGTTCAAACTACAATCCGGCCTCTAGCTCATAAATGCCAGAGGAGAACTGGCCCCCGACTGAGCCTGGGTTCTCCCAAGGTTTTTTTTCTCCATTAGGTCACCTGATGGAGTTTTAGGACACCATTAGGTCACTTGATGGAGGTTTTCGGTTCCTTGCCACTGTTGCCTTTGGCTTGCTCAGTTAGGGATATTTTGGGGATATTTTGGGGATATTTAATTTAATTTTATCAATCAATAAATTCCTCTTGAAACAAACTTTGTTGTATTATTTTAATTTAATACTGTGAAGCTGCTTTGATACAATCTGTATTGTGAAAAGCGCTATACAAATAAACTTGACTTGACCCTACTTGACTAGTGTAGTGGCCTCTAGTGGTGAGATTGCAGATTGCAGGGTATTAACTCCTTTCTAAGAGCGTAGACGTGGCCTTGCCAAGGTGGCAATTTCACTGGATCTAAACAAATCAGTCTAACCACAGATGTGACCAGTAGCGGTGGCTTTCTTAATCTATTAAAATAATTTTGCAAGGGTTCTATGACATTAGTATATTTTTTTTACCAAATTAATGAAATAAGGGATTCATGCACCCTTTCCTTCAAAATGGTGTACCAGTGCCGTGGCATTGACTATAGACTAGATTTAATGCATTTCATTCATTCAATTTATAAAGAACTTTTAAGGTTCTTAAAAAAAAAAAAAACACCAACAATAAAACAACTTATAATAACGTGTTAAAATGCAAGATAGCAGGTATATCTGGCGTCAAAACTATATTCGGCTATCTGCTATCCATATAACAATGAATTTGTCTATTACAAACAGGGATTGAATGTGTTCTTGACAATCTTTTACTTTCAAGTTACCTATAAAAAGTTAATTGATTCATTGAATCTTGAGAAGGAATGCAATAAAGCATCTCACCGTTAAAAATACCCAAAACGCCCCTTTCTCCTCAGTTATGTCCATCTGAAGTGCGCGCTGGCTCTCAGTACTGAGAATCGCAGGTTCGGGAAAGTCTGTCCTGGCTCACTGTGCTTCTCAGGCAGGTTTTTATTAGTTTCAGTTTAGAAAACGACCCGTCGCCACTCACCACTTAGACAGGGACTCTTCAGTGTAGTAACCACGTCTGTGACTCTTGGTAGAATAGATGTATTTATACCCTAACCTTGTGGTGCTTCACAAGCCGTGACTGTTTTTGAGTGGAATGACAGCTGATGCCCAGGACGCAGCGAGGCCTTGTGTGTTTGATGTCCTCAAACTGATCTCTGAGCAGTGAGACACCTTATCTGAAGGGATTTTCCAATAAGGCTGCTTGAATAGGATCCACATCTGTCTCCTACAGTACATGTGAAACTACACTGACCCTCTCCAAAACTTTTTCCTGAATTACAAGCATCATAGCGAATTCAAATGTTTCGACTTGATTTGATAAGTCCAGTCGCCTCTCTATATTCTTCTGACTTTTTTGACTGTAGAACAGTTTTGGTCAGTGCCTTTAGGGTGTCAGCATAACGCAAATGTAGTGCGTGGAGAGCATCGTGTTTCGACGGCCATTGCGTGGGACAAAGTCTTTTCAGTGTTGGCTTCAAAAGCTGATTTTCCAACATTTCCCACCTTTTGATGCTTTGGCTGAAGAAAACAAAGTCTCTGGACCACGTCACAGAACTCCTTGATTGCTGTGATATGCTGACAAGCATCATTTAACACCAAATTCAAATTATGCGCAGCGCAATGTACGTATACAGCATTGGGCTCCATGTCTAGGATTCATCTCTGCATCCCAGAATAAAATTCCATTCATGACATTCGTCCCGTCATATCCTTGGCCTCTGCATTTTTAAAGCGACAGACCCTTACTTTGGATGAGATCAAGCATTTGTTGTTGGAGACCCTCTGCAGTTGCATTATCATTTTCATCTTTTCGAACGGTAACGTTTCTGAAAACTTGACTGAGTTGATCAACTCATTATGACTGAGTTGCAGTGGCTCCAGAGATTTTCTGTTGCAAGTGCTATGGGGATGCTCAACACTTAAGAGAAGGTGCTTTGAATTTTGGGGCGTTTCATTATGGAGGTCGCATCGGACCACCATAATGAAACGCCATCATGAACAACACCATAATGAAAGTATACGCATGCGTACACGCCCGCATTAACTATACTCGTTCCGCGACTATAAGCATATACTGTATATATATGTAAAAGTATTCAACGCAAGGGCTATAGACAGGAACGCAACTACCCAGTGTCAGAGGGGTATGCAGCAACAATTTTAGCAATCATCAATCTGGTGCACTTTGAGAGTTAAAAATTAAAAGCTCAAAGAAACAAAGAAAAATTCAAACCTCTTTTAGTTACAGTGTCAGTCTACATTACACTACATAATAATAATAGTTATAATATTAATCCCATGATAGTAATAGCCATAGCCTATATTGTAAAACAAATGCACTGAAAAATAAAGGAAACTTTCATAATTTCTATACTTGAAAGAGTATATTTCTATACTTCACATTAAAGATGTGATTGGGCCAGCCCAGTGTCAATCAAGAAAAGAACCAATGGGCCGCTGATCTACGTGTTTCATGGGGTGTCAGAAAAAAACGAACGCTGACTTTTTTTGACCAATGCATTACACCGGCACTAACCCATGCGCCGCCAATTAAGCAAAACAAAACGAATTGGCCGCCGATGTACGAGTTTTATGGGCCGTTAAGACAAAAAAAAAAAAAAAAAAAAAAAAAAAGTATGAGATGTATCGGCCCAAAAAGCACGTCGGCCCACCGGGAATCTCCCGGTAGTCCCGATGGCCAGTAGCCTACATGCCTGGACGTCACACTTTAAATCCTACCTGTTGCCTTTCACCATCCACTTATTTAGCTGCTGTCACATCAATTGACATGCCATCTCCTTTTCCCTCTTTATTTTTCTATTTTTAGTCCCCGACAGCTTTTTTGCTATATCCATCTTTTTTTCGACGACAACTCACTAACGTTACTCGTTCCTGCTCGCTCAGCACTCACGGCGCCCGCCCCCGCCCGTCCCCGTCCCCGCCCCCGCCCCCGCCCGTCCGCTCGGGATTTTTTTATTATTTAATTCCTATTTTTAACAACATGAAAAAGACTATTCAAACATGACATTAAAATATAATTATGAAAAAATTACAGACATTTCTTGGGGGTGCTGGGCAGGTGCTATGGCTATTATAGGGGGAGCTACAGCACCACCTAGCCCCTCCCTGGCGTCGCCACTGCTGAGTTGATATCATTATGATTGAATAAAATGCTGCCTCCTTTATCTCAGACACAATTTGGCCATGCACCTTCTGAGATAACAATGTAATCAATTCATTCTGAATTGCTGGGCTTAAATAATTTACTTGGCTTTTTTTATCCAGCAACTCTCACAACACTGGGTCATGCTGGGCTAACAACTCAATTACTGACTAAAAGTTCCCATTGTTTGGGTCATTCAAATGTTCATTATGCGCCCTGAATGACAGATTACATGAGGCTAATGTCAGAGTGACGTCAGTGATTCTTGTAAGCACTTGAGTCCAAAAATGAGCCTGTCTCTTGTATTCGCTGTCAAGTTGTGCATTAGTTGTAAGGCGGTTTTCCCACATATCACATGTGACGCAGACTGCTATATGAGCATGTGAAGATTTGTGTTTCTTTATTTTGCCGGAAAGGCCCTGCCAGTCATTAAGCAGAAATATAGATGAAATCTTCTGTAGTTTTGCATTGAAATGCTCTCTTCGTTGTTGGTTTATTCGTTTTTGGGTTCCACTGAGATATTTTCTTGAACTCATGTTTGCACTCATACACTCATAAGCTTCCCTCTCAAAGCAATTTAGGAAATTCTCGATTTTGATTGGATAAAAACAATGACAGCAAAGGAAATTGTGATCGGCAAACACGGGTAGATGGAAATTAGTACCAAGTCAAGTCAAGTCAAGTATATTTGTATAGCGCTTTTCACAATACAGATTGTATCAAAGCAGCTTCACAGTATTAAATTAAAATAATACAACAAGGTTTGTTTCTAGTGGAATTTATTGATTGATAAAATTAAATTACATATCACATGTGACGCAGACTGCTATATGAGCATGTGAAGATTTGTGTTTCTTTATTTTGCCTGAAAGGCCCTGCCAGTCATTAAGAATAAATGCAGATTATTTATTTTGCGTCATACTGTTGGGTGCCCCCCCACCACGCCTGCTACGCCACTGGGTTTCAGACTCAGTTCCTGGAGGGCCACAGCCCTGCAGAGTTTAGCATCAACCCTAATTAAACACACCTGATCCAGCTTATCAAGGTCTCCAGGCAGGAACCGGAGTTTGACACATGTGGCTTAGAAGAACTCGACGTTGCGACAGAAACGTTTGACTCTCTCTTTTCCAGCACTTTAGAAATAGTTGCTCCTTTGCACTTAAAGAAGATTAAAGAAAATAGTCCAACGCCGTGGTACAACGAGCACACTCGGGCCCTTAAGAGAGCAGCCAGAGGAATGGAGCGCAACTGGAAGAAAACAAAACTAGAGGTGTTTCACTCTTTCGTGGAAAGAGAGAACGAATAAGTACAGAAAGGCCTTAAAAATCTGCTAGATCTAGATCTGCTTATTTTTTTACTCTCTTTGAAGAAAACAAACACAACCCTAGGTATTTATTTGATTCAGTGGCTAAATTAGGAAGAAATAAAGCTTCAACTTCTGAAGTTTCCAAGCAGCACAGCAGTAATGACTTAATGAACTTCTTGAACTTCTTGGCTATGATTAAACCTCTTATTAAAAAAAGGCAACTTGATCCTAGAGAATTAGTCAATTACAGGCCGATCTCAAATCTACCCTTTCTGTCAAAGACACTAGAAAAGGCAGTATCCTCACAACTATGTTCCTTTCTAGAAAGAAATTATATCTGTGAGGATTTCCAGTCAGGATTTAGACCGTACCATAGTACTGAGACAGCTCTCATCTGCCAAACCTCTGGCCAGTTGATAATACCTAGAATATCAAAATCGACTGCTGGCTGTAGATCCTTTTCCTATTTAGCACCTTAACTCTGGAACAGTCTTCCTAACATTGTCCGGGAAGCAGACACACTCTGTCAGTTCAAAGCTAGACTAAAAACACATCTCTTTGACCTAGCATACACATAACACATTATCAATTTCTCTTATTCAAATCAGTTAAATGATTGTTAGGTTGCATAAACTAGATCAGCCGGAACCGGGAACACTTCCTATAACACCCGATGTACTCGTTACATCATAAGAAGAATGGCATCTACGCTAATGTTAGTCTTTCTGCTTATTCCGAGGTTTACTGTAGTCAGCCGGATCCGGGCCGTATCCAGATCAGATGGAGGACCTGCGCCTACAACGCGACATGGACACGACCACAAAGCATGATGTAGTCAGCCGGATCCGGGCCGGATCCAGATCAGATGGAGGACCTGCGCCTAGACACGACCACAACGCATGATGTAGTCAGCCGGATCCGGTGATGAAGTGACAGATATAAAGGAATGTATGGGTTATGCACATTACCTGGGTTTTCTAAATGAAGGAAAAAGGACACTTTCTAGGTTTGCTACACTGCTGATTTCTCTGAGTATTAGCTCCTTCAGCGGAAAATATTAACAAAATGATAAACCCATACACAAAAGAAATATATTTGAAATATATTTTCAGTATATATTTTGGAATATATGCAAATATTTGAAATTGGCCCAATAAATATATTTCACACTTAACATCATATATTTTTGTTATATTTCAGAATTCTGAAATATAACAAAAATATATGATAAAAGTGTACCTGGAATGGTGAGGCCATGCAGTAAATTGGCATTATTCTATTAATGCTTCAGAGGTCGTCACTCCTGGGTTCCTAAAGCGCCAGCTATGTTCCCTACATTCAGGGAAGACATTTTGCTCAGGCAAACAGTATTTTCCTAAAAATATAAAAATCTACTTAAAATTTTTTATCAAATTATTTATATGTGGTTTTACCTCAGAGAACGTTACATCAGGGTTACATAAAAGCCTTACATACAAGGTTACATAAAACAACCAATGCCAGTAAATGTGAATTTCTATATTGCTAAGAAAAAAATGATAAAATAATATGCATTTCACCCTTGCTAAAACCGTTATTATTTGTGTGTGGAGAAGCAGGCAGTCTTGTAGAAACTCTAGGTATGTATGTGTGTTTGAGCTGCTCGCTTTTATCGGATCACTTCAAAATAGCACCGACTGCCTCATCCGTGGTAACCATAGAGATAGCGTGTGTCTGTGTGTGTGCGCCGCGGGGTTAGATTACCATTCCGCATGTATCTGAGTCATCGCATCATGAGCTCTGCTGTGCAGTTTCTTGAAAATAGAATGAATGACTATGATTACAATGAAAACACACCCTATAATAGAGCTAGATTTAACTTGTGTAACTCACTGAAGACACAAACTTACCAACAGGTCTCAAAATAAAACTATATTCAGAAAAGCACTACTCTTGCTATTTCTGCTGCATGTTTTGCTGTGAAAACGATGTGAATTTTCTGTATGCATGTAATATGCAGATGATTTTCTACAATAGCTAGAATGCATGACGGATGTGTACAGGGCGGCTCTGTGGCCCGACGAGCCTCTCTAGTGCACAGAATCCTGTAGATGAGTGGAGGAGTGGAGGAAAGTGGAGGAGTGGAGGACAGTGGAGGAAAGTGGAGGAGTGGAGGAAAGTGGAGGAGTGGAGGACAGTGGAGGAGTGGAGGAAAGTGGAGGAGTGGAGGAAAGTGGAGGAGTGGAGGAAAGTGGAGGAGTGGAGGACAGTGGAGGAAAGTGGAGGAGTGGAGGACAGTGGAGGAGTGGAGGACAGTGGAGGAGTGGAGGAAAGTGGAGGAGTGGAGGACAGTGGAGGAAAGTGGAGGAGTGGAGGAAAGTGGAGGAGTGGAGGACAGTGGAGGAGTGGAGGAAAGTGGAGGAGTGGAGGAAAGTGGAGGAGTGGAGGAGTGGAGGAAAGTGGAGGAGTGGAGGACAGTGGAGGAGTGGAGGACAGTGGAGGAGTGGAGGAAAGTGGAGGAGTGGAGGACAGTGGAGGAGTGGAGGACAGTGGAGGAGTGGAGGAAAGTGGAGAAAAGTGGAGGAAAGTGGAGGAAAGTGGAGGAGTGGAGGACAGTGGAGGAGTGGAGGAAAGTGGAGGAGTGGAGGACAGTGGAGGAAAGTGGAGGAGTGGAGGAAAGTGGAGGAGTGGAGGACAGTGGAGGAAAGTGGAGGAGTGGAGGAAAGTGGAGGAAAGTGGAGGAAAGTGGAGGAAAGTGGAGGAGTGGAGGACAGTGGAGGAGTGGAGGACAGTGGAGGAGTCGAGGACAGTGGAGGAGTGGAGGAAAGTGGAGGAGTGGAGAAGAGTGGAGGACAGTGGAGGACAGTGGAGGAGTGGAGGAAAGTGGAGGAGTGGAGGACAGTGGAGGAAAGTGGAGGAGTGGAGGAAAGTGGAGGAGTGGAGGACAGTGGAGGAGTGGAGGAAAGTGGAGGAGTGGAGGAAAGTGGAGGAGTGGAGGAGTGGAGGAAAGTGGAGGAGTGGAGGACAGTGGAGGAGTGGAGGACAGTGGAGGAGTGGAGGACAGTGGAGGAGTGGAGGACAGTGGAGGAGTGGAGGACAGTGGAGGAGTGGAGGAAAGTGGAGAAAAGTGGAGGAAAGTGGAGGAAAGTGGAGGAGTGGAGGACAGTGGAGGAGTGGAGGAAAGTGGAGGAGTGGAGGACAGTGGAGGAAAGTGGAGGAGTGGAGGAAAGTGGAGGAGTGGAGGACAGTGGAGGAAAGTGGAGGAGTGGAGGAAAGTGGAGGAAAGTGGAGGAGTGGAGGACAGTGGAGGAGTGGAGGACAGTGGAGGAGTCGAGGACAGTGGAGGAGTGGAGGAAAGTGGAGGAGTGGAGAAGAGTGGAGGAGTGGAGGAGTGGAGGACAGTGGAGGACAGTGGAGGAGTGGAGGAGTGGAGGAAAGTGGAGGAAAGTGGAGGAGTGGAGGAAAGTGGAGGAGTGGAGGACAGTGGAGGAGTGGAGGACAGTGGAGGAGTGGAGGAAAGTGGAGGAAAGTGGAGGAAAGTGGAGGAGTGGAGGACAGTGGAGGAGTGGAGGAAAGTGGAGGAGTGGAGGACAGTGGAGGAAAGTGGAGGAGTGGAGGAAAGTGGAGGAGTGGAGGAAAGTGGAGGAGTGGAGGAAAGTGGAGGAGTGGAGGAGTGGAGGAAAGTGGAGGAGTGGAGGACAGTGGAGGAGTGGAGGAAAGTGGAGGAGTGGAAGACAGTGGAGGAGTGGAGGACAGTGGAGGAGTGGAGGAAAGTGGAGAAAAGTGGAGGAAAGTGGAGGAAAGTGGAGGAGTGGAGGACAGTGGAGGAGTGGAGGAAAGTGGAGGACAGTGGAGGAAAGTGGAGGAGTGGAGGACAGTGGAGGAAAGTGGAGGAGTGGAGGAAAGTGGAGGAAAGTGGAGGAAAGTGGAGGAGTGGAGGACAGTGGAGGAGTCGAGGACAGTGGAGGAGTGGAGGAAAGTGGAGGAGTGGAGGAAAGTGGAGGAGTGGAGAAGAGTGGAGGAGTGGAGGACAGTGGAGGACAGTGGAGGAGTGGAGGAGTGGAGGAAAGTGGAGGAAAGTGGAGGAGTGGAGGAAAGTGGAGGAGTGGAGGACAGTGGAGGAGTGGAGGACAGTGGAGGAGTGGAGGAAAGTGGAGGAAAGTGGAGGAAAGTGGAGGAGTGGAGGACAGTGGAGGAGTGGAGGAAAGTGGAGGAGTGGAGGACAGTGGAGGAAAGTGGAGGAGTGGAGGAAAGTGGAGGAGTGGAGGACAGTGGAGGAAAGTGGAGGAGTGGAGGAAAGTGGAGGAAAGTGGAGGAGTGGAGGACAGTGGAGGAGTGGAGGAGTGGAGGACAGTGGAGGAAAGTGGAGGAGTGGAGGACAGTGGAAGAAAGTGGAGGAAAGTGGAGGAAAGTGGAGGAGTGGAGGACAGTGGAGGAGTGGAGGACAGTGGAGGAGTGGAGGACAGTGGAGGACAGTGGAGGAGTGGAGGAGTGGAGGAAAGTGGAGGAGTGGAGGAAAGTGGAGGAGTGGAGGAGTGGAGGACAGTGGAGGAGTGGAGGAGTGGAGGAAAGTGGAGAAAAGTGGAGGGAAGTGGAGGAAAGTGGAGGAAAGTGGAGGAAAGTGGAGGACAGTGGAGGACAGTGGAGGAGTGGAGGAGTGGAGGACAGTGGAGGAGTGGAGGAGTGGAGGAGTGGAGGACAGTGGAGGACAGTGGAGGAGTCGAGGACAGTGGAGGAGTGGAGGAAAGTGGAGGAGTGGAGAAGAGTGGAGAAGAGTGGAGGAGTGGAGTACAGTGGAGGAGTGGAGGAAAGTGGAGGAGTGGAGGAGTGGAGGAAAGTGGAGGAGTGGAGGAGAGTGGAGGAGAGTGGAGGAGAGTGGAGAAGTGGAGGAGAGTGGAGGAGTGGAGGACAGTGGAGGAGTGGAGGAGTGGAGGACAGTGGAGGAGTGGAGGACAGTGGAGGAGTGGAGGACAGTGGAGGGGAGTGGAGGACAGTGGAGGAGTGGAGGAAAGTGGAGGACAGTGGAGGAAAGTGGAGGAGTGGAGGAAAGTGGAGGAAAGTGGAGGAAAGTGGAGGAGTGGAGGACAGTGGAGGAAAGTGGAGGAGTGGAGGAAAGTGGAGGACAGTGGAGGAAAGTGGAGGACAGTGGAGGAAAGTGGAGGAGTGGAGGAAAGTGGAGGAAAGTGGAGGAAAGTGGAGGAGTGGAGGACAGTGGAGGAAAGTGGAGGAGTGGAGGAAAGTGGAGGACAGTGGAGGAAAGTGGAGGACAGTGGAGGACAGTGGAGGAGAGTGGAGGAGTGGAGGGGAGTGGAGGAGTGGAGGAGAGTGGAGGAGTGGAGGAGTGGAGGAGAGTGGAGGAGAGTGGAGGAGTGGAAGACAGTGGAGGACAGTGGAGGAGTGGAGGAGAGTGGAGGAGTGGAGGAGAGTGGAGGAGTGGAGGAGTGGAGGAGTGGAGGAGAGTGGAGGAGAGTGGAGGAGTGGAAGACAGTGGAGGACAGTGGAGGAGTGGAGGAGTGGAGGAAAGTGGAGAAGTGGAGGAGTGGAGGAGTGGAGGACAGTGGAGGAGTGGAGGAAAGTGGAGGAGTGGAGGACAGTGGAGGAGTGGAGGACAGTGGAGGACAGTGGAGGACAGTGGAGGACAGTGGAGGAGAGGAAGAGTGGAGGAGTGGAGGAGTGGAGGACAGTGGAGGAGTGGAGGAGAGTGGAGGAGTGGAAGACAGTGGAGGAGTGGAGGACAGTGGAGGAGTGGAGGAAAGTGGAGGAGTGGAGGAAAGTGGAGGAGTGGAGGAGTGGAGGAAAGTGGAGGAGTGGAGGACAGTGGAGGAGTGGAGGAGTGGAGGACAGTGGAGGAGTGGAGGACAGTGGAGGAGTGGAGGACAGTGGAGGAGTGGAGGAAAGTGGAGGAAAGTGGAGGAGTGGAGGACAGTGGAGGAGTGGAGGACAGTGGAGGACAGTGTGTTTTATATGTATTAATATATAGCCATTCATGGTCAATGCATATATTGCAGTTTATTGAAAAATATAAGCACTAGTTTACCATATATGGAAATGTATTATGTAATATATTATATTATATTTTGCAGTATATTCCCATCAATTTTTGTTCCGTAAAGGAGGCTTGATGCAGATTAAACACGCAGTGGACATGAGTGTGTCTCTCGAACTGTGTGATGTAACAGATGACTGTGGTTCTGCTCACACAGCCGGGGTTTGCTGAAAATCCAGTTGTCTCTTTTGTAAATAACCAAACTGTGTGTGAAAGTTACCATATTAAGTAACCATTAAACTGTGTAGTCTATGCCTAGACCCTACCAATCACAGAAACCTCTCTGCATTTTCACATTACATTCTCATGGGGACCAACTATACAGTACAACATTGGGAATACCTTGAGTACACACACACACACACACACACAAATCAATGTACCTCCTCTATCTGCTCTTGTTTCTTCTGTATGGCTCTGTTTCGTGCTGCACTTCTCTTGCTGGCCTTCTGTGACACCTGTAGAGGTCACCATTAAAGACATCATCAATCTTTACATCCAAAAGAATAGACTTTTGTATTATATATGTTACAGTTTGTAGCAACGATCAAAAAATATTTTTATACCAATGCTTTTACAATTGTAATACATTTTAATGTCATATGTTTACATACTCATGACTGAAGCTATAATTCTGCACACACAGGAACAGTAAGTGATTGTATCACAAATGTTCATGTTAATATACTCTCAGTGTAATGAGGGTGAACACATTTGTCTTGCTGTCCATGACGGAGGGCTGAAGCACGAGACTCGACTCAAGCTCTAATATTTCCCTGGGAATTAAACTTTGATGTTGGCTGTTGTCACAGGCTGGTCGCAGCAGAGATGATACTGGATCTTAGCAGTCTTTATTGAAAACAAAATCAAACTAACAGAAATATTCAGGCTTCTCAGAAATACCAAAAACAAGAACAGAACCAGTAAATAGTGACTATGACAGACAACTAGACAGGACTAAACACAGGGATTAAATACTCTGAAAAGGAAAACCGAAGGAAGAAACTAACTAGACACACCTGAACTAAGGACTCTAATCAAATCTGTCAGAAGGACACCAACAGGCAGGGGCGGACGAAGACTGAACCAGTTAACAGATTAGAAGATTAACTAGGAAACTCAGGCATGAACAGAACAGAAAAAGAAATAAAAAACAAACTCTAAACATGAACATATAAACTTAAAACGTGACAGCTATAGATAAATAGCATGATTTAGCATATTGCTACCATGTTGCTAGTGTGTTTTAGCATGGTACTAACATTTCTTGAATTGTTTACATTTATGCATTTGGCAGACGCTTTTATCCAAAGCGACTTACATTAAATTTCAAGGTAAACATTTACATTCTTATCATTTCTTGCTTTCCCTGGGAATCGAACCCATGACCTTGGCTCTACTGTTTGAGCTACATGTTAATATATGTTCAACATGTTACTAACAATGCTGTTCCTGGAGATCTACTGTCCTGCAAAGTTCAACTCCAACCCTGATCTAATACACTCGAACCAGCTGATTAGGATATTCAGGAACACTTGCATGGTGTGTTCACTTCATAAACACAGACTGGTGTGTTGGAGCAGGGTTGGAACTGAACTCTGCAGGAAGATCTCTAGCAACAGTATTGGGAACCCCTGTTCGTACAAGCAAATGTGACGTATTGTGTCGAGGCTTCGAAACAATCCGACACTCGTCTCCACGGTGACCCCTAGTGCTAATGCAGACCCCTAGTGCTAATGCTAATGCAGAACAGTGTAAATGCAACAAAAACATGGGCCAAACATGTATAAAAACACCTTTTACAAATCTATTGCATTTTTTTAAATCAAAAGTAAAATCTTTAAAATGCAATTATCTAATCTTTTTAGAAAGAAATATCTGCAAGGATTTCCAGTCAGGATTTAGACCGTACCATAGTACTGAGACTGCTCTCATTAGAGTCACACATGATTTGCGCTTATCATCCGATCGTGGTTGTGTCTCTCTATTAGTGTTCCTCGATCTTAGTGCTGCATTTCATACTATTGACCACAACATTCTTTTGAATAGACTCGAACATTATATTGGCATTAGTGGAATTGCACTAGCATGCTTTAAATCATACTTATTCTCGAGCCACTAGGCACTGTTGTTGAGCGGATGAGTGGCCGGAGCACGTTAAGGGTTTTCTGTGAGAACGGTGTGTGTTAGCGGCCCCTAAGTTAATAACTAATGATCTTTACAGCAGAAGTGAATCAATCAATACTAACTTTATCTGGAAAATAACTTTATTCTAGATTTGCTGTAAAGCCTAAACAATCTCTGTTACTGTAATCTCCTATTATCACTGTAAAGCTGCTGTGAAACAGTATATATTGTTAAAGCGCTGTATAAATGAAGGAGACTTGACTTCACTTAATCATCTAATAATATTATCAAGTGTATATTTATTTTATCAATTGTCAGGGTTTGTTTTGTTTGTTCTATGAATGGCTCAGCTAAACAGGCCGAGACTATTAACTACCATTATTAATTTTAAATATACTAATGTCTAATTAAACAGTCTACAAATGTATAAAACTGATCAGAGATCAGGTAAAACCCACAGACACTTGTTCATTGGTTCTCAGTGCCTCCTCATGATTCATGGGTTGACAGAGATCATCGCCCCCAGCGGTGAACCATTGAAATTTCGAAGTGTTTCGAAACAGTTATGACGTAATGAAGCCTCGTTTCCTGAAATCACGTGACTCTGGCAGTTTCGCACACTCTCCGAACCATTGATTCGGAACAAAAGATTCGTAAAGGTTTCGAAGCTTCATGAAGCAGTGTTGAAATTGCCATCACTAGTCTTGATACACTTTAGCACAATGCTTGCATGTTTTAGCATTTTGTTAGCATGCTGCTAGCATGCTTTGACATGTTTTAACACATTGCTAGCATGTTTTAGCTCATTGATAGCATTTTGCTAGGCATTCCTAGTATGTTTCAGTGCATTGTTCACATGTTGATAGTTTGACGATTAGAGTTTGAAAAGTCGTGGCCCATTCCACATTCCGTCAATGTAAATCTAGGAGATTTTTTTATTTTTTATTTTTTTATTGTCTGGTTGAGGAAAGTCATAAATCAGATCAGTTTGAAAATATATAGCACACTAAGTCATAGCAGTCTGAAGGTTTGCCCTTCCCTCGCTATAACTTCGCTCTGTCTCATTGACTCAGATGTAAATCTCAAAATAATTAGAGTTGTGTGAGATGGGAGTAAGTTAGGTGTGATCTGCTGTGACATCACAATTGTGTTGCATTGTGGTATATGGAGCAGCTTGAAGTGTACATATGGGTCAGCTCACTCCCTCTGTCAAAACTGAGGGGTGGAGGGTCTGTCCATATAAACTTCCCTCTGTCACATACTGGAAGGAAGCGCAGGATCCAGGAGAATATAATACAAATAGCCTGTAATCCAAAAAGCCACAGGAACACTCAGGAAACAGTTTTGACAACCATGTATCTTAGATGACACCGAACAAAGACCTTCTTCTTCTTCTTCCTTGGTGTTTTAAGACAGTTGGCATCCAAAAAGTTGCACTACTGCCATCTGCTGTCTCTTAGCTTGTCACTTCATACTTATATTCCTCTTTCTGGTCCAGTCCTCCTTAAAAAACAAAACAAATATTGCCTCCCTTGTTCACCATTTCTGCATTCTAATATACTTTTTACATTATACTGTTCTCTACCAATTTCTTGTAAATGATGTTTCAACTAAATTTCCTGCATGACATAAAAATGTGATTGACTGTTTCCTCCTCTTGACATTCATCACATTACCCTGTGGGATGTTTTCCTAACATACGAAGAGTTACATTTAACTTACAATGTCCAATCCTGAGTCTATTCATTACAACCTGTTCTTTCCTTCTATTGTCATCACAACTGTGTTGCATTGTGGTATATGGAACAGCTTGAAGTGTACATATGGGTCAACTCACTCTTTTAATGCCTACTTTATTCTGAATCATGTATAGATGTCTTCCTTTACTTTCATGATCCCATTGACGTTGCCATATTTCCATTACCTTTTCCACACTAGACTCTTCCCTTCTGATTTTGCCAATTTAATCTCAATGTCAACATGCTCTTTCTTTGTTGCCTTTTTTGCACATTATACCAACTTTCTCATTTCCCTGTGTGCCCACATGCGCTGATATCCACATATATGTAATACTTTTCCCTTGTCTGCATGCCCTTGAATATAAGATTTCATTTAATATTTCTTGATGATTACTAGCTTTTCCAGACTCAGTACTCATAAGAGCTGATACAGAGTCACTACATACTAGAATGGTGATATCCCTGGACTGTCCAATCTATTCTATTCTATGCAATAAGTATAGCACATAATTCAACTGCATAAACATTTAGGCTGTCAGATGCCGAACAAAGACCTGAATGAAGACAGGACTTCAATACACAGAGGAACAAATTAGCTAATTAATTGGACAACCTGTGAATGGGACAATCAAACACACTAGGAAACTAGGTCAAATGAAAGGGCATACAGGCAAACACAACGAAACAGCCTAAACAGAGCCTACATCTCACACACACTTGATGAAGCGGATCACACTTTAAAATGGTGGCGGGGATTCACTGATGGGAAGTTCTCGAGTGTGTGTCTAAAGCAAAGAGGAATTTACTCGAGGTCATCCTCAGCCAATTACTGATGTCAGCTTCCTGCACATCTGCATTTCGTTTACGCTCATATAAACTCCCAGTTCACTACGGGTTATTTACTTCTCTGTGTTCCAACCCTTGCTTTGTTACCTGGTTTTTACTTTGCCTTTGTTTGCTTGGTTTTAAGTTATAGCATGAAGCTGACTTCCCCTTATAGACCTCTGCCTGTATTACGATGCGTTTTTTTCTTTTGCCCAATAAATTCGGCACTGCAAATGAGTCGTCAGCCTCTTCTATGTTACAGTGTGGAGCGTGCAAAGCACATAGACAAGCATAGACATGAAAAACACTAAAGGTCTTAGTGCTACTGGACTAAGTGTCAACACTCTTGGCATCATGCTCAGGCAATCAGATTCAACATACATGTACAACAGTGATGTGCGGATCGCGGATATATCTGCGGATTGGGCGGGTCAAGTAATAAAAATAACATTCTGATTAATTTTGGGTGGGTTGCGGGTGGATATGATAAATCATTATTAATGAAAATATTAACTACATTCTCTAAAATATGAGCATGTCTAAAATGTATTTTATTTTTTTTCGCCAGGCAGACAGGCACTAATTTACACTCTCTTTAAGATATACGCTGCGCGGGGTCCACTTTTTAAAGCAGAAATGGAGCAGGTCCGAGAGTGAAGTAAAAAAGAAGAATTAAAAACAAAACATAAGGAAGGAAAGAAAGAAAGAAAAGCACCGTGTGGGAACGTTTTAGCGAAGTGGTTAACGAAGATGAATCAAGTGCTGGGTATGTAATATGCAACGGCTGTGAAGTGTGTGTGTGTGTGTGTGTGTGTGTGTGTGTGCGCGCGCGCGCGTGTGTTCGCCTGTTCAGGAAGTCGCAGTGACAGAAACAGTGACATTCCAATATAAGTTTTAAGGGAGTAAAGCCTGTTTATGCCATTAAGAAAATGAAATTCTGAAAAATAAATTTTGTTTTAAAGATATGTTCATTTAAAAGCAGCGCTCATTCATCAGTGTATTATGAAACCAGATGCGCGCATCAACTGTCGCCGAGTCCGCTGTTGAAGATGATCATCCATTTATCATCACACGTAACAACACATAAGAATAATTGTAATTTGACCACGGGTGCGGATACTTAAATCAGAGAAAATTATTGGTGTGGGTGGATGATTTGTTTTTGGCTGCGGATTTGGGTGACAATGGAGATCTAATGTACAGTACATCACATAATTTGTAGATAGAGTTTAACTTGTATTGAACAAGAAAACATTTCTTTAAGTGTGATCATAGTGAAATAATGCAAGGAGTTTCTGGTCTCTTACTGTGAATGGCAGTGATGGTCTGTCTCCAGAGGATGGCCAGGGAATGCCTATAAAAAAGGGAAGGGTGAGAAAAAGAGGAAAAAGTTTGAAAAAAGAGAGGCTTCTTTAAGAAAATCTGTGTGGTGTCATTTTGAAAAATACTGTATGCCTCACAACATTTGGACTTTTGTGTTATTTAATGGTGTGTACGTGGACGCTTACATGCATATAAACATGTTCAACCACTCTCACTCTCACTCTCTACTCTCACATACACACAATCTCATTTCATCTCTCTGTCACTCACACACACATGCGCGCGCACACACACACACACACACAAGCACATTCTCTCATTATGTCTCACTTTTAAGCAACACAAAAGCAGTGAGTCAGCAGGCTCATAACTGTGTGAGATGGAGGGGGAGGAAAATCTTCTCAACATGCCACATTTGATTTTTAGCCAACTCAAAAACAGACATGCATGCACATGCAAAAAACTTTTACACACACCCACACAAATGTACATGCCAGAGTTGTGCATTATTAATAATCCATGAATTTTAATTTAATTGCATTATTGTAATTTCCAGGCACAGGCTCAGTCGGGGGGCCAATGAACGAACAGTGTGTGATTATGATTCAGGCAGCATTACAGGTCAGAAGTCAGATTGGTTTGGAAAAATCAGAATATTATCCAGTTCCATCTGGTTGAAGATCGGAGTCACGCCGGTATGGAGACGAGTTTGTTGAGAATCAGTGCCGATGGCTGTCAGGTCGATGAGGCCTTCATAGGGGAGAGTCTAGTAGACACAATCTCTGCTGACACTTCAGGGATGCGTTGTGGTCGTGTCTAAGCGCAGGTCCTCCATCTGATCTGGATACGGCCCGGATACGGCTGACTACATCATGCGTTGAGGTCGTGTCTAGGCACAGGTCCACCATCTGATCTGGGTATGGCCCGGATCCGGCTGACTACAGTAAACCTCAGAATTATCAGAAAGACTAACATTAGTGTAGATGCCATTCTTCGTATGATGTAACGAGTACATCGGGTGTTATAGGAAGTGTTCCCGGTTCCGGCTGACCTAATTTATGCAGCCTTATAATAACCATTTAACTGATTTGAATAATAGGAATGTATAATTTTTTATGTGTATGCCAGGTTAAAGAGATGTGTTTTTAGTCTAGCTTTGAACTGACAGAGTGTGTCTGCTTCCCGGACAATGTTAGGAAGACTGTTCCAGAGTTTTGGTGCTAAATAGGAAAAGGATCTACCGCCAGCAGTCGATTTTGATATTCTAGGTATTATCAACTGGCCAGAGTTTTGAGATTGCAATAGACGTGAAGGACTATGATGCGTTAAGAGCTCGCTGTGAAATAAATTCTTATTTATTATCGCTGTGAAATAAATTCTGTGAAATAAATTCTTATTTCACTTGTCTTATTTCACCCGTTTGTCTCCCTTACAAAAAAATATACAATATAAATACAAACAGTGAAAAACGTGCATGATATATTATCACATTATTCTATTTCAATTCAGTTAAATGATTGCATGGCTGCATAAATTAGGTCAACCGGAATCTGGAACACTTCCTATAACACCAGATGTACTCATCATAAGAAGAATGGCATCTACGCTAATACTAGTCTGTCTGTCTGATCCATATCCCGAGGTTACCGTAGTCAGCCGGATCCGGGCCGTATCCAGATCAGATGGTGGACCTTCGTCTAGACACGACCACAACGCATGATGTAGTCAGCCGGATCCGGGCCATATCCAGATCAGATGGTGGACCTGTGCCTAGACACGACCACAACGCATGATGTAGTCAGCCGGATCAGGGCCGTATCCAGATCAGATGGTGGACCTGCGCCTAGACACGACCACAACGCATGATGTAGTCAGCCAGATCCGGGCCGTATCCAGATCAGATGGTGGACCTGTGCCTAGACATGACCACAACGCATGATGTAGTCAGCTGGATCCGGGCCGTATCCAGATCAGATGGTGGACCTGTGTCTAGACACGACCACAACGCATGATGTAGTCAGCTGGATCCGGGCCGTATCCAGATCAGATGGTGGACCTGTGCCTAGACACGACCACAACGCATGATGTAGTCAGCCGGATCAGGGCCGTATCCAGATCAGATGGTGGACCTTCGTCTAGACACGACCACAACGCATGATGTAGTCAGCCGGATCCGGGCCATATCCAGATCAGATGGTGGACCTGTGCCTAGACACGACCACAACGCATGATGTAGTCAGCCGGATCAGGGCCGTATCCAGATCAGATGGTGGACCTGCGCCTAGACACGACCACAACGCATGATGTAGTCAGCCAGATCCGGGCCGTATCCAGATCAGATGGTGGACCTGCGCCTAGACACGACCACAACGCATGATGTAGTCAGCCAGATCAGGGCCGTATCCAGATCAGATGGTGGACCTGCGCCTAGACACGACCACAACGCATGATGTAGTCAGCCAGATCCGGGCCGTATCCAGATCAGATGGTGGACCTGTGCCTAGACATGACCACAACGCATGATGTAGTCAGCTGGATCCGGGCCGTATCCAGATCAGATGGTGGACCTGTGTCTAGACACGACCACAACGCATGATGTAGTCAGCTGGATCCGGGCCGTATCCAGATCAGATGGTGGACCTGTGCCTAGACACGACCACAACGCATGATGTAGTCAGCTGGATCCGGGCCGTATCCAGATCAGATGGTGGACCTGCGTCTAGACACGACCACAACACATGATGTAGTCAGCCGGATCCGGGCCGTATCCAGATCAGATGGTGGACCTGTGCCTAGACACGACCACAACGCATGATGTAGTCAGCTGGATCCAGGCCGTATCCAGATCAGATGGTGGACCTGTGCCTAGACACGACCACAACGCATGATGTAGTCAGCCGGATCCGGGCCGTATCCAGATCAGATGGTGGACCTGCGTCTAGACACGACCACAACGCATGATGTAGTCAGCCGGATCCGGGCCGTATCCAGATCAGATGGTGGACCTGCGCCTAGACACGACCACAACGCATGATGTAGTCAGCCGGATCCGGGCCGGATCCAGATCAGATGGTGGACCTGCGCCTAGACACGACCACAACGCATGATGTAGTCAGCCGGATCCGGGCCGTATCCAGATCAGATGGTGGACCTGCGCCTAGACACGACCACAACGCATGATGTAGTCAGCCGGATCCGGGCCGTATCCAGATCAGATGGTGGACCTGCGCCTAGACACGACCACAACGCATGATGTAGTCAGCCGGATCCGGGCCATATCCAGATCAGATGGAGGACCTGCGCCTAGACACGACCACAACGCATGATGTAGTCAGCCGGATCCGGGCCGTATCCAGATCAGATGGTGGACGTGTGTCTAGACACGACCACAACGCATGATGTAGTCAGCCGGATCCGGGCCGTATCCAGATCAGATGGTGGACCTGCGCCTAGACACGACCACAAGGCATGATGTAGTCAGCCGGATCCGGGCCGTATCCAGATCAGATGGTGGACCTGCGCCTAGACACGACCACAACGCATGATGTAGTCAGCCGGATCCGGGCCGTATCCAGATCAGATGGTGGACCTGCGCCTAGACACGACCACAACGCATGATGTAGTCAGCCGGATCCGGGCCGTATCCAGATCAGATGGTGGACCTGCGCCTAGACACGACCACAACGCATGATGTAGTCAGCCGGATCCGGGCCGTATCCAGATCAGATGGAGGACCTGCGCCTAGACACGACCACAACGCATGATGTAGTCAGCCGGATCCGGGCCGTATCCAGATCAGATGGTGGACCTGCGCCTAGACACGACCACAACGCATGATGTAGTCAGCCGGATCCGGGCCGTATCCAGATCAGATGGAGGACCTGCGCCTAGACACGACCACAACGCATGATGTAGTCAGCCGGATCCGGGCCGTATCCAGATCAGATGGAGGACCTGCGCCTAGACACGACCACAACGCATGATGTAGTCAGCCGGATCCGGGCCGTATCCAGATCAGATGGTGGACCTGTGTCTAGACACGACCACAACGCATGATGTAGTCAGCCGGATCCGGGCCGTATCCAGATCAGATGGTGGACCTGCGCCTAGACACGACCACAATGCATGATGTAGTCAGTCGGATCCGGGCCGTATCCAGATCAGATGGTGGACCTGCGCCTAGACACGACCACAACGCATGATGTAGTCAGCTGGATCCGGGCCGTATCCAGATCAGATGGAGGACCTGCGCCTAGACACGACCACAACACATGATGTAGTCAGCTGGATCTGGGCCGTATCCAGATCAGATGGAGGACCTGCGCCTAGACACGACCACAACGCATGATGTAGTCAGCTGGATCCGGGCCGTATCCAGATCAGATGGTGGACCTGCGCCTAGACACGACCACAACGCATGATGTAGTCAGCTGGATCCGGGCCGTATCCAGATCAGATGGAGGACCTGCGCCTAGACACGACCACAACGCATGATGTAGTCAGCTGGATCCGGGCCGTATCCAGATCAGATGGTGGACCTGCGCCTAGACACGACCACAACGCATGATGTAGTCAGCCGGATCCGGGCCGTATCCAGATCAGATGGTGGACCTGCGCCTAGACACGACCACAACGCATGATGTAGTCAGCCGGATCCGGGCCATATCCAGATCAGATGGAGGACCTGCGCCTAGACACGACCACAACGCATGATGTAGTCAGCCGGATCTGAATTCTGATGTGATGCTTCCTGAATCATAATGACACCATGTTCGTTCGTTGGCCAGAGGAGAACTGAGCAACTGATTCTGTTTTCTCCCAAGGTTTTTTCCTCCATTCAGTCACTGATGGAGTTTGTGGTCCTGTCACTGTCGCCTCTGGCTTGCTAAGTTGGGGACACTTAATATTCAACAATATTATTGAAAAATATTTTAACCCCCTGGGGTCGGCGGTCGCGCCGGCGATTCCAGCTTGCTTTTTTTCTTATCAGTGCAAAAGAGACTCAAAATACTCTGTTGATTTTGATCTCACATATAAGTGTTGTACATCATTCGATCCTGTTAAGTGTTTTTTTTTTTTTGTGTAAACTCACAAATAAAGAAAAATAAATGTGATGCGAGTTCTGCCTTCTCTCTGTCAGTGAAGTCCATTCTGAAACTCGTCCGAAAATGAACTGTAACTCAGCGAATACTCAGTCACACAAGCACAAGAGATATGTCTTTATAAAGCTTGAATTCTCTTCTTTTAAATGAAGTCATTTATATAAAAAACAAATATTCTCTGTTTATGTAGTCCGTATGAAAAGAAAGAGATGTCAGTCGTTCTCATGGCAACTCATTATCTGCTAATGTGAACACGCCTACGGAGAGTGCCCGCTATTCAAACGCAAATGATCTGAGGCAATCCATGCAAACCTGTGAACGCCCACATCAGCTGGATAACACACATCAAGTTCAATCAGATTCATGTACTTTACGTCGTCTTGCGACGCTGTAAGGAATAATCCTGGGAAATTTACCTGAGAAGTGCTGGTTTACTTTAATTTCGAGGAGCAACGGATCCAGCTGAGGACTTTGAATAGTAAGTTCTTTATTCTTAAGTGCTTTGTTCTAATCGCGATATGGAATAGTGTCAGTAAACCGCAAAAAGACTGTTTAAATATGAATCGCGTGTCTGTGTGTGAATGAATGAATAAACGGCACAGCTGTAGTAAACAACAGCGCGCATCTGTGCTGTTCATTCACACTTGCACTTACAGTACATTACTAAACATTAGTTTTACATGAACACATCTACTAGTTTAGCTTTTCCCAAACTACATTGCTATACTGAGATGAGTAAAAATCGACTGAAATATGTTGAAATAAAATGTCTTTGTATAAGCAACATATTAAACTGAAAATTAACATTTATATGCTAATATATCATAAAAACGATATGTTACTACAGACGAAATATGAATGTTTAGACAAGATTTCATTGATTAGTTTTGGAGAGATTATAAAGTTTTTACTGTAAAAAGACTACTGCCACATCAAATAAGCTTTTGTTCGCCAATTTCTGCTCATATGTTAAATATATAGTATGGGAGGTTTTGTCAAAAATAAAGTAGGTATATTGAATAATCATAAGATGTTATTATAGTGTTTGTTCCAATATTCAAACTAATGAATCCTTAAAGCTGCCGTCGGCAACATTTTTTTTTATCATATTCAGTGTAATCGACACTATAATCCGACAGAACAACATAAATAAGGTGGTTTTAGAAAAAAACCCGAGCTTCTAACTCCACCTGGAGCGTGTTATTTGTTTTGCAAAAATCCAGCGCTCCCGCTTCATCAGGTCCAATCAGCGCAGGGGGGTGTGAGATCTGACTGTCAATCACAGGTCGTGCACACGCCACAGATCCCCCCTCACTCGCGCACGTTAATATCACATGCACACGCCACGCCTGAAGTTCGCCTGGAGATTGCATGAAGCGTGACACATTTGGGGAGAGGATATACTTTTTGAAAAAACAGTATGATAATTAACTGCACAATTACTAGAAATGTTTACCTTGGATATTATACAATTTGCATGCATACAAAATTTGTGGAAAAAGACAAATTTTTTTCAAGATGCTTCCAACTTTAACTCTGAAACAATTCTGTAAAATTTTGAACCTTTGAACCAATTCTGTAGAATATATATATAATTATATATATATATATATATATATATATATATATATATTAATATATTTTTTGTCCTCGCATTCTTTACTTGTGGTACCCTCTCAGTGACACCTGAATGAAAGGCTCATTATGCAGCTCATTATGCGGCTCATTATGCATATGGTCATTGTCTTCTCAGGTGTGAATCACAGCATTATTCATGATCATTCACGCCCTCACGCATATTGCCTTCAGGGCCGTCGCTAGTGGGGTGAAAGGTGGTGACAATTATAGAGGCCCCCACTGCCCAGGGGGCCCCACAAAATCCAGCAGTTATACTATATAGCTGTCAGGTTTTCATGGTCTTTCTGTTAGTTTCTTTGTCATGGTCTTCATTTGTGTTCTGTCATCATCATCATTAGTTCAGTTCTATCTTCAGTGTATTTAAGTTCCTGTCTTTCACCTTTCAGTTGTCGGTCAATGTTTGTGTTTAGCACTCTGTCTGTGCACGCACACTGTTTCGAGTATTTGTCAGTTTAAATAAATATTGAGTATTTTGGATCTTTGCCTGGAACTTCATCTTCTTCTACCCTGAGACGTTACAGATTGACCGACCCAAAAGTTATGGACTCCAGAGATAACCTGTTGTCCCTATTCAACGCAGCCCAGTTCATCATCCGGTTGGTTCCTGCCGAGCCGGCATTCCAGTTCGGGTCCGGAACGCCACCATCTCCAGCCATCTTCACCACGCCACCCATCATCATCCGGAAGTCAGCCGAGCCTGCACTTCACGCCAGTCCAGCCGAGCCTGTCTTTCACGCCAGTCCAGCCGAGCCCGCACTTCACGCCAGAGCTGCCGAGACCAAGGCAGTATGCGTCGTGCCCGCCGCCCCTGAGACTGTGAGCGTCATGCCCGCCGCGCCTGTGACTGACAGCGTCGTGCCCGCCAAGCTTATGTCCGAGGTTGATGACTTCAGCGATCTTCCTCCTCTCATCGGCCCTGACGATCCAGAGCCAGTCGCCTGCCTGCCAGAGCCAGAGTTTTCAAAGCCCTCTTCATCGTTGGTCCTGTCCAGCTCAGAGTCCTCTTCACCGCTGGTCCCGTCCAGCACAGAGCCTTCACCGCTGGTCCCGTCCAGCACAGAACCTTCACCGCTGGTCCCGTCCAGCACAGAGCCGTCACCGCTGGTTCCGTCCAGCGCAGAGCCTTCACCGCTGGTCCCGTCCAACACAGAGCCTTCACCGCTGGTCCCGTCCAGCACAGAGCCTTCACCGCTGGTCCCATCCAGCACAGAGCCTTCACTGCTGGTTCCGCCCAGCTCAGAGCCCTCTTCGCCGCTGGTTCCGCCCAGCTCAAAGCCCTCTTCGCCGCTGGTTCCGCCCAGTTCAAAGCCCTCTTCGCCGCTGGTCCCGTCCAGCTCAGAGTCCTCTTCGCTGCTGGTTCCGTCCAGCTCAGAGCCCTCTTCGCTGCTGGTTCCGCACAGCTCAAAGCCCTCCTCACAGCTGGTCCTGCCCAGCACAGAGCCCTCATCGCTGCCCAGCACAGAGCCCTCATCGCTGCCCAGCACAGAGCCCTCATCGCTGCCCAGCCCAGAGCCCTCTTCGCCGCTGGTCCTGTCCAGCTCAAAGCCCTCTTCGTCGCTGGTCCAGTCCAGCTCAACGCCCTCTTCACAGCTGGTCCTGCCCAGCTCAGGGCCCTCTTCGCCGCTGGTTCAGTCCAGCACAGAGCCCTCTTCGCAGCTGGTCCTGCCCAGCTCAGAGCCCTCTTCGCCGCTGGTCCTGCCCAGCTCAGAGCCCTCTTCATCGCTGGTCCTGCCCAGATCAATGCCCTCTTCATCGCTGGCCCAGGACTCCATACTGGGGAGCCTCCCCAGGAAAATTTTGGGGGGGGGCAATATGCCTCCGGACCAGCCAGTTCCGCCATGGCCACCCGAAGGGTCCTCACCGCCATGGCCACCCGAAGGGTCCTCACCGCCATGGCCACCCGAAGGGTCCTCATCACCATGGTCACCCGAAGGGTCCTCACCGCCATGGCCACCCAAAGGGTCCTCATCATCAGGGCCACCTCCTCAGCCTGCTTCACCATGGCCGCCTGAAGGGTCGTCCTCGCCTGGACGGCCCGAGGGGTGGTCTCCTACTCCGCCATGGCCCCCTGACTAGTCTGCTCCGCCTTGGTTGTCTGGACCATCCTGGAGTCCGTCCATTCTTCACTCATAAATGCCAGAGGAGAACTGGCCCCCGACTGAGCCTGGGTTCTCCCAAGGTTTTTTTTCTCCATTAGGTCACCTGATGGAGTTTTAGGACACCATTAGGTCACTTGATGGAGTTTTTCGGTTCCTTGCCACTGTTGCCTTTGGCTTGCTCAGTTGGGGATATTTTGGGGATATTTAATTTAATTTTATCAATCAATAAATTCCTCTTGAAACAAACTTTGTTGTATTATTTTAATTTAATACTGTGAAGCTGCTTTGATACAATCTGTATTGTGAAAAGCGCTATACAAATAAACTTGACTTGACTTCACCCGGTTCACCTCCCCGTCACGGACTCCAGGATGCCCACCCCCCCTCCCGTGTTCTGCCATCTATGGCACGGGTCATGCCTAGCGGGAGGGGGGAGTTATGTCAGGTTTTCATGGTCTTTCTGTTAGTTTCCTTTGTCATGGTCTTCATTTGTGTTCTGTCATCATCATCATTAGTTCAGTTCTATCACCTGTGCATTGTTAATTAGTTCATCATCACCTTCACCTGTTGTCTTCATTATCTTCAGTGTATTTAAGTTCCTGTCTTTCACCTTTCAGTTGTCGGTCAATGTTTGTGTTTAGCACTCTGTCTGTGCACGCACACTGTTTCGAGTATTCGTCAGTTTAAATAAATATTGAGTATTTTGGATCTTTGCCTGGAACTTCATCTTCTTCTACCCTGAGACGTTACAATAGCCCCCTGTTGTATGAATAATTCTAATATTTATATTAGTTGTATGCCTGAGATTTAAATGAAAACCACAAAAACATGCAATTTGATTCAATATTTTTTACCAAATATCTGCTTCTCTTTCCTCCCCCTAAAAATGGTTTAGTCTGATCTAAAGTATTTATTAATTATTCAGTCAGTGACAAACATCAGATGGACCCAATACAATTGTAAGTCCCACCCCAGCTCGTGAACAGAACCAATCAGAGTTGAGGCGGCAGTGCCTGAAGTTAACGATGAATTTGGTGGAAGAGCAGGAGAGTAACTGACTGAAAAATTACGGGGAAAAGAAAACATAAATCAGGGAACTAGAAACTAAAAGAATGAGAGGGAGGCCAGGAGAGTTGTTTTATCCCAGTCGATCAAGACGTTCTTAAAGACAGGTTGTATTGTTATTTTGCTGGGAATAGAAAAACTACCGTTGACTAAAGCCTGCCGGGTCCTGTCACTCTTCATTATCGGCGCGCACCACAATCGACCGAATGATTACGTGGTCAAAATTCCTGTCTTTTTACACTTTTGTAAATAGAATTTAAAAATGTACACGAGTCACGACGCATTGCATTATGCTCCTGACTTGCCGGCTGATGATGTATTTATTACATCAAGAAAACACGAATACAACACACTGCACTTGGATGAAAACATTTATTAGCTTTATTTAATAATATTTTACCAGTTCCATATTATCTTTTTTTAAAATAAGACAATAAATGTGTAAATAAATAAATAAATTTGACTGCATTCTTGTCAATTTCTAAATGTTTACTTTTTGATTTATGAAAAAAACATTATTTTGCTTTTACTTTTTAAAAATTGGTTTTATTATTATTTTACAATTTCTTGCTTTTTGTTAGATTTTATTAGTTGTAATTTTGTATGTAAACATTTAACTTTTAATAAAGGTTTTACAACAACATCACCATCTTCTGTTATATGTGGGCCTCATGCTCATCTATTGTACAGTGTATTATAAGGAATATTATAAGGAAATATGGAATTAGTTTCCATTGTTATGCTGATGACACTCAAATATATATTTCATCACGGCCGGATGAAAACGCTAAATTATCCAAATTGACAGAGTGTGTTAAAGATACAAAAGACTGGATGACGCGTAATTTTCTTTTATTAAATCCAGACAAGACAAAGGTAATACTTATCGGTTCAAAAAACCGCCCACAAAACCTTGCACAATACAACTTTAACATCATAGGATGTCCTGTTACTTTATCCTCTACAGTAAAAGACCTGGGTGTTATACTCGATTGCAACCTGTCTTTTGAAAATCATATTTCATATGTTACAAAAACAGCCTTTTTCCACCTTAGAAACATTGCTAAGCTACGTAATATGCTATCAGTTTTTGATGCAGAAAAGTTAGTTCATGCATTCATGACCTCGAGACTGGATTACTGTAATGCTTTATTAGCTGGTTGTCCTGCATCCTCAATAAACAAGCTACAGTTAGTCCAAAATGCCGCCGCTAGAGTTCTTACGAGATCAAGAAAATATGATCATATAACACCGATTTTATCATCACTGCATTGGTTACCTATAAAGTTCCGTATTAATTACAAGGTATTGCTACTGACTTATAAAGCCCTAAACGGCTTCGCTCCAGTCTATTTAACGGATCTTCTATCGCCCTATAATCCATCGCGCTCTTTAAGATCACTAAATTCAAGGCTTTTGGTCATACCTAGGATATCCAGAACCACCAAAGGAGGGAGAGCATTTTCACATTTGGCTCCAAAACTCTGGAATAGTCTTCCTGATACTGTTCGTTGCTCAGACTCGCTCTCCCAGTTTAAAACTAGATTAAAGTCGCATCTCTTCAGCCAGGCATTCATATAATATTTTTAATCTTACAGTTAAATCCAGCTTCTAGTTCATAAACGCCAGAGGAGAACTGGCCCCCGACTGAGCCTGGGTTCTCCCAAGGTTTTTTTTTTCTCCATTGGGTCACCTGATGGAGTTTTAGGACACCATTAGGTCACTTAATGGAGTTTTTCGGTTCCTTGCCACTGCTGCCTTTGGCTTGCTCAGTTGGGGATATTTTGGAGATATTAATTTAATTTTATCAATCAATAAATTCCACTAGAAACAAACCTTGTTGTATTATTTTAATTGAATAATGTGAAGCTGCTTTGATACAATCTGTATTGTGAAAAGCGCTATACAAATATACTTGACTTGACTTGACTTGACTTGTATGATATTGGTGGAGGGTGGTGGGGGGCCCGAATCCTCTAGCTACGGCCCTGGCTGCCTTTCCAAATAAAATGTGTCTTACAAAGTTTAAATCAATGTATTGTTTTATGTGAATGATTAGGCAGGATGATTTTTCACATCATTTTGAAACAAAAACTCTAGGTGACAACATCCATTAGTCAAGTCTTGTGGACACATATTTAGTATGTGTTTTGTGGCCTTATTTCAGAAACTTTAATTTTTTGTTTTTTCAATAACCATGCATAAACATTATTCTCTCAAAAATACAAACATGTACATACATTTTGCTCACATATTATGGTAGCCCTGTTTGTGCTAAATATAGTGTAATTACACCTTTGCCATTAATTTGTTTATAAGCAACTGAAAAAAGCACAAATGTCAGGGCATGTCAGAACATCTCAAGGACCCCAAAAACACCCCAGACCACAGAGGGTTAATGACAGTGTATTTATTGAATAAAAAATAAATTTTCTTATTTATCAAAATAAACTGAAAATAGTACAAACTTTGCATAAGTGATTGTTTTGAACAAGTATTAACTTAACTTAATTAGACATAATATAAAAAAACATTATTTTAGTTATAGTTTAGTATTTCTAGCAATACTCTGTGCCTTTTCCCCTGTGTGTGGGGTAAAGTCCCACTCTGCCACCTCATACGTTTATAAGATTTTTACACATCAGAAAAAATGGGGTCGTCTTATATTCAGGTTCTAAACTTTTACATAGCAACAATAGGGAGCGCCAAATACGCTTAAACAGAGTGTGCTCCCCACGAAGCAGAGTCATCAAACAGCTCTCATTAAGCAGCCAGGAAACAGGGTGTCAGAGTGTAATGTTAGAAGATGGCGAGCCCTAAAAACTAACAGTCAAAGAAAAGCTTACCACGGTCCTAAAAGCAGTCGCTTCGAAGAAACTGACGGGCAAGTGTGTCAGTACGTAACTGAAAAAAGAAATGAGGGGCTGGTCATAACCACAGCCGTCATCCAGCTGAAGACACTGGATATCGCCAAAGAGTTGAACTTACCCACCAGCGGGGCAACTCATTTCTTATTTCGGCTATGTACTGACACACTTGCCTGTCCTCAAAGCATTACGCCACAAAACAAGTCTTGCCCAGCGCCTGCCCTCCGACTTCAGCGACAGCGCTATGTGATCAGCCTAAGGAAAAAACATTCATATCCACTGGATCAGACAGGTAATGCGGATCAAACACCTGTGTTTTTTGACAAGACAGTACATAAAAAAGTCACTGTCACTGTACATAAAAAAGGTGAGAAATCAGTCATTGTGAAATCTACTGGAAATGAGAACTACATGTTATTTTTATGGTATGCCATAACATTTCTTGGTTATATTTTGTTATTTTAATGTTTTACTATCATATGAAGCTAAAAAAGTAGATTTTCCCCACTTATTTCAATACAGAAAAATATTTTGTCAGCCACATATGGTAAAAATGAGCTATCATTTCTGAAATACAATTCAAACCATGTTTGTTTTACTTTAAATTTTGTGACTTTTTCTCATTTAGGGTCATTAAGTCAAAACAGTTGTAAAAGTAAAGTTTAAAAAAAGTTATAGAAGTTTAAGTTTATGAAAATGTAAAATGTATATTTTATATAAAATATATATATTTTACAAAACATTGTTCAACTCTAAAACTTCAAGAAAATGTTAGGTTGATATCTCAACAAAAAAATGTTTTTCTTTGGGCGCAGTAATAAACTTTTCCACTAGATGACATCCAAACTCCACCGGTGACCATTGAGGACGCTTCGATTGCCAAAAAGGGTTTGAGTGATCTGAACCATGTATTTCCATACTATTCTAAACATTTATTAAGTAGACATTCTATTCAGAAGTAGTTTGGGCAGTAATGTTATTATTTGATTTGAATTAAATCTCTAAAACTCATATAAAAAACATGCGGAAAGAATTAGAGCGTGTGTTATAGTTTGGCAACACATCACAAATGAAAAATGTATTGCTATTCTTCTATTGCTCTGTCATTTCTTTTGAAATGAAAAGTCTCCAAATATGAAAACTAGAGTCTGAAAGCGTTCAAATGCTATATACTTTGTCAAGATTACTTTAGGTTTAGACTAAGATATTTCGGTGTTTGGAGTTTGGAGCTCCGTCAACTTAATTCTTAATCCTCGATGTCTTCTGTATACAAATTCTATAAACAAATATTTTTCCAATTTACAGTGGGTGAACATATCCCCGATAATATTCTATATCGAAAACAATCGGATTGCTTTGATATCGCAACTTATATCCAACTTTCCGAACATCCGCTACTAGCTTTAGCCTGCTAGCATCACTAGTGTGGTTTCGCTCGTCTTGTTTACACTCTTTTCACTCAAGAAATTATTGTTTAACTGTTTAATTACATTAGAAACTGTTGCACCGATCAGATCAAAAAAGGTTAGAGAGAAAGGTCTGCACCATGGTCCAACAGTATTACTCACGCTATCAAGAGAGAAACTTGTAATCTAGAGCGTAAATGGAAACAAACTTGTTTAGAGGTCTTTAGAATCGCATGGAAAGACAGCACTTCCCGTTATAGAAAGGCTTTAAAAGCAGCCAGGGCCGAGCATCTCCACCAACTAATAGAAAATAACCAAAACAATCCAAGATTTTTATTTAGTAGAGTGGCGAGATTAACAAATAAACAGACATTCCTTGAACAAATTATTCCATTACAGTTTAGTAGTAATGACTTTATGAATTTCTTCACTGAGAAAATTTAAAGCATCAGAAATACAATTGTAAATGTATTACCTTTAACAGCGTCTTATGATTCAGCCTGAATTATCGCCACTCAAGAACAATTGCAGTGCTTCACAACTATAGGACAGGAAGAGCTAAATAAACGTATCATGGCAACTAAACCAACAACATGTTTATTAGATCCAATACCCACTAAATTACTGAAAGAAGTGTTACCTGTAGTGGAAGAGCCTCTTCTCAATATTATTAACTCGTCTTTATCTCTAGGTTATGTTCCAAGATCGTTCAAGCTTGCAGTTATTAAACTTAAAGTTATTATAAATTATATATTATAAAGTTATGATATCTTAAATTTAAAATTAAAGTTATTAAAGTTATTAAAGAAATCACAATTAGATCCAAATGAATTAGGTTTTTTTTCATAGTGTGAATTTTGGGGAATTGTGTTGGATCCAATTAGGGTCAATTTGACCCGTACCATACAGGCTGTAACCAGAAATCGAACAGTGCACAAGGGTCACAAGTCAATTATAACGTATTCATTTCCACAATTATTCAAACAGAGCATACATTAAGCCATATAAAGCGAACAAACATCATCAATGAAAATTATCACTGACTTCAGTCTAGCGCGAGTTTAAGCACTGTCAAAAACTGTTGTAATTACTGAAGCTGTCTACACTGTGAGATGAATCTCTTACTTTTACATCTGCACTTGTTTATGATGAGAGAATTTGTGAGAGTCAGCGAGTGCATGCATTGAACAAAACTCCAGCGTTTTACACTTGGATGATGAAACGGCAGCCACAGTACAACGGCGCCAGTGCATTCACCACACACCAGCTATAGACACCAGCTATAGGTGGAGCCAGTGCACTCGCCACACACCAGCTATAGGTGGAGCCAGTGCGCTCGCCACACACCAGCTATAGGTGGAGCCAGTGCGCTCGCCACACACCAGCTATAGGTGGAGCCAGCGCGCTCGCCACACACCAGCTATAGGTGGAGCCAGTGCGCTCGCCACACACCAGCTATAGGTGGAGCCAGTGCGGTCACCACACACCAGCTATAGGTGGAGCCAGCGCGCTCGCCACACACCAGCTATAGGTGGAGCCAGTGCGCTCGCCACACACCAGCTATAGGTGGAGCCAGTGCGGTCACCACACACCAGCTATAGGTGGAGCCAGTGCGCTCGCCACACACCAGCTATAGGTGGAGCCAGTGCGCTCGCCACACACCAGCTATAGGTGAGGCCAGTGCGCTCGCCACACACCAGCTATAGGTGGAGCCAGTGCGCTCGCCACACACCAGCTAAAGGTGGAGCCAGTGCGCTCGCCACACACCAGCTAAAGGTGGAGCCAGTGCGCTCGCCACACACCAGCTATAGGTGGAGCCAGTGCGGTCACCACACACCAGCTATAGGTGGAGCCAGTGCGCTCGCCACACACCAGCTATAGGTGGAGCCAGTGCGCTCGCCACACACCAGCTATAGGTGAGGCCAGTGCGCTCGCCACACACCAGCTATAGGTGGAGCCAGTGCGCTCGCCAGTGCGCTCGCCAGTGCGCTCGCCACACACCAGCTAAAGGTGGAGCCAGTGCGCTCACCACACACCAGCTATAGGAGGAGCCAGTGCGCTCACCACACACCAGCTATAGGTGGAGCCAGTGCGCTCGCCACACACCAGCACACCAGCTATAGGTGGAGCCAGTGCGCTCGCCACACACCAGCTATAGATGGAGCCAGTGCGCTCACCACACACCAGCTATAGGTGGAGCCAGTGCGCTCACCACACACCAGCTAAAGGTGGAGCCAGTGCACTCGCCACACACCAGCTATAGGTGGAGCCAGTGCGCTCGCCACACACCAGCTATAGGTGGAGCCAGTGCGCTCGCCACACACCAGCTATAGGTGAGGCCAGTGCGCTCGCCACACACCAGCTATAGGTGGAGCCAGTGCGCTCGCCAGTGCGCTCGCCAGTGCGCTCGCCACACACCAGCTAAAGGTGGAGCCAGTGCGCTCACCACACACCAGCTATAGGAGGAGCCAGTGCGCTCACCACACACCAGCTATAGGTGGAGCCAGTGCGCTCGCCACACACCAGCACACCAGCTATAGGTGGAGCCAGTGCGCTCGCCACACACCAGCTATAGATGGAGCCAGTGCGCTCACCACACACCAGCTATAGGTGGAGCCAGTGCGCTCACCACACACCAGCTAAAGGTGGAGCCAGTGCACTCGCCACACACCAGCTATAGGTGGAGCCAGTGCGCTCGCCACACACCAGCTATAGGTGGAGCCAGTGCGCTCGCCACACACCAGCTATAGGTGGAGCCAGTGTGCTCACCACACACCAGCTAAAGGTGGAGCCAGTGCGCTCACCACACACCAGCTATAGGTGGAGCCAGTGCGCTCACCACACACCAGCTATAGGTGGAGCCAGTGCGCTCACCACACACCAGCTATAGGTGGAGCCAGTGCGCTCACCACACACTAGCTATAGGTGGAGCCAGTGCGCTCACCACACACCAGCACACTAGGTAGAGAGGAGAGAGAGTGATAGAGCCAATTCAATGGATGGGGATTATTAGGAGGCCATGATTGGCAAGGGCCATTGGATGGAATTTAGCCAGGACACCGGGGTTACACCTCTACTCTTTACGAGAAGTGCTATGGGATTTTTAATGACCACAGAGAGTCAGGACCTCGGTTTAACATCTCATCCGAAGGACGGTGCTCTTTGACAGTATAGTGTCGCGTCACTTTACCGGGGCGTTATGGACCCACACAGACCACAGGGTGAGCGCCCCCTGCTGGCCTCACTAACACCTCTTCCAGCAGCAACCTAGTTTTCTCAGAAGGTCTCCCATCCAGGTACTGACCAGGCTCAACCCTGCTTAGCTTCAGTGGGCAACCAGTCTTGGGCTACAGGGTGATATAGCTGCTGGAATAATTGTGCATAGGCACTTTTGGCCCAAGTCCCCGTTGATTTTCGACTCGTGGCCCAGCCTTACAGACACTCCTCCTATGGTTTACTTGTAATTAGAGGCTAGAACTTTGAGAAATTCTGTAAAGCTACACTGAGGAGAATGCAGAAGGCTATATCACTACCTCTTAGTTTTAAGACGGATCCAAGGACATTTATGCACTGTATATAAAAATCAGTTGAACCAAAATTTGCAACAAACAGATACACACAATGCAGCTAACCTGTGGTGCGGGGTTTGATGTGTTGTCTGAGTGCTGTGAAGGAACTCTTGTCCAGGCCTTTATTGAACCGCTGTCTGGAAGGAGAAAAGGCCCTGGACCGACGGCTCAGCTGAAGGCTGGTCCACTGACCTCTATGATGCCTCTGGTACCTCATTGCAAAATTTGGACGTTGTAAAATACGCTCCTCCATAGTCCTGAAAAACCTGAAGCTAAGAAAAGGAGAACTTATCATAAGATTGTTATATAAACAGATTTTTGCCTAGATTCAAATTCAGGTTGCTAACAGTTATTGATTAATTGCTATTTAGTACCTGTATAAGCACTCTACACTGGTTTTCTATGGTAACTTTTACCAACAAGTATATCAAATAACCAAAGCAGTGTTGGTTCTGATAGGCTCTGACTTGTTATCAAAAAAACAAAGTGTGTAATTTTGATACCTACCCAGTTAGAGATCAAACTTGATTTCCACACTGCTTCAATTTAATGTTGTTGCCATGAAGTAGAGTACTAGAGCTTCTTCTACCGGGAAGTTTTTTACACCAAAGTGGTATGCAAAAAAGCTTGGTGTCTACCAGCCGTGTCCGTGATAACAGTGTAGTTTAGGGGTGTGCAGCAGAGCCAATATTTGTATCTGTAACTATCTCAAAATGATTCGCATCTGTATTCGTATTAAACCTGAAGCGGGCGGGGCTTTACCAGGAAGTTCGTACAATTACTTAAGAAGAGCATTATGTCTATGGTTTTAGATGTCTGTTTCCTTTGTAGCAATTTTTTTTTTTAAATTGATTTGTATAATTAATAAAATAACTGATTATTATTATTATAACATTTATTTAAATATCTTCTAACTGTCAGAGCCGATAGCCTTATAAATATGCAGTGCTAAATATGTCTGACTTCGTCAGTCATCTATCACTAAAAGTAATATTACAGAGGTGTGTGAACTCGCAAGTACGATGTCAGGCATTGTAATTTGCTCTGGCCCCCTTCCTGTTCGCAGGAGTGATGAGATAGTCAGTAGATTGTCCTCACTCAATGGCTGGCTGTGTAAGTGGTGTCCGCAAAATAATAAAGAATTCATAGACAATTGGAAAAGTTTTTGGGGCAGACCTGACCTGTTGAAAAGAGATGGTATTCATCCCTCCTGGGATGGTGCTGCTCTTCTCTCTAGTAATATGGCACATAGTCTTAGAGCTCAAACATGACTTGGGCCTCAGGTCAGGAAGCAGACAGACTGGCTAAACCGACCGTCTGCTAGCTGTCTCACGTCACCAAGGTCAGATAAATCCCATCACATAGAGCCTCTTTCACCTAGATATCATCATATAGAGCCTCTTTCACCTAGATATCATTATACAGAGACTGTCTGTCCTAACCGAATTAGTAAATACAAAAAACTCTCAAACCCATTTAAGGGTAAAAATTGTATTGATGTTCAACAAATAAAATAAAAAAGTCAGTTCATGACTTTATGAACTTCTTTACTAACAAGATTGATAATATCAGGGAGAAAATTATAATTATGCAAATGTCTACTACAGTATCGCATCAGGCAGTGCATTGTAGTGTCCCTGAGGAAAAATTCCATTCATTTATTGCTATAGGAGAGGAAGAATTTACTAAACTCGTTAAATCATCTAAATCGACAACATGTATGTTAGACCCTATACCGACTAAGCTACTGAAAGAGATGCTTCCAGAGGTCATAGATCCTCTTCTTAATAATTTAAAACTTTTAAGCTGGCTATTATTAAACTGTTTTTTTTTTTTTTTTAAAGGCAACTTGATCGTACAGAATTAGTCAATTACAGGCCGATCTTGAATCTACCTTTTCTGTCAAAGATACTAGAAAAGACAGTATCCTCACAACTATGTTCCTTTTTTAGACAGAAATGATATCTGTGAGGATTTCCAGTCAGGATTTAGACCGTACCATAGTACCGAGACAGCTCTCATTAGAGTTACACATGATCTGCTCCTATCATCTGATCGTGGTTGTATCTCTCTATTAGTGTTACTCGATCTTAGTGCTGCATTTCATACTCTTGACCACAACATTCTTTTAAATAGACTCGAAAATTATGTCGGCATTAGTGGAATTGCATTGGCATGATTTAAATCATACTTATCTGACCGTTTGTTGCAGTAAATGAAGAGATGTCTTATCGATCATAAGTTCAGTATGGAGTACCACAAGATTATAAGAATGCATAGCTGATATAAAAAAATGGATGACTTGTAATTTTGTACTACTTAATTCTGGAAAAACAGGGATTCTAATTATTGGACAATTCAGAGATTTGTTTCTAAACACATTATAAATGTTTGAAATGTATTGCTGAAAACACTTTACAAAGACTGTGAACTATGTAGTACTGAATTGAGGAGTTACTCTGTAACTCGAGTTACCGTTAAACAGTTTTTGTTTATTTTTTTCCAGTTTTTAAGGATTTTTTTTGGGCAGGCCTGAAATCTTGACTCGATGACACACTGAAGCCACTGATTGTGGACCCTCTCCTAACCCTATAATAACTAGAGCGCATTAGCATCAGTGGTTCACCCGCTAAATCGCAACTTACTGTCATTAGTGTTAGTTACTACAGCCTACAGTTTTCTAGCTAGCTATGCCATCGTCATGTAAATGCATATTACCTAGTTGCGATAATTTACAAAACATTGTACAAAACTTGATCTCCTTATTTAAATTTCTTAAAAATGATGATATCAAGAAGAGGTGGATTCATTTTGTAAAGAGCGACCTTGATGGAGAGCTGAGGATCAACACCTGCGTCTGCAGTGAACATGTGGTGCTATCGTCGGCAGTACGTGCCCACCAATGAGTGTAAGTTGCCTTGTGTGCTTATGTTATAATTATTGTAGGTAGTCCAAAGTAACTCTACTACTACTGATTCTTTTGTTTATATGCATCAGTATGTTAAAATATTATTTGTACTTTCCGTCACTTCAGAGTTCCTACTGGCAACCAGGACAATTTTCCTACGGGAACCATTAGTTCTCTGGGAACCACCCTGGTTGTCACTTACCCTTCCAGGACCTTGATTATAACACAGTGGACCAACGATGACAGGTCCATTATTTATTTAGATAAATACTCTATTATTTCAAGAGTTTGCCGATTGCATTCAGCCTTAACCTTGATTTTTGACATATTCTTACCGAGAATGAAAATATTTCCCCTCAAACCTTGGCCGATAGAGATGGGTGTACCGTGAGGGACTCCTTATTCTGGGGATATGTCTTTTCTTGTTCTGAAAAATATAAAAAATACTGTTTTAAATTACATTCAGAAATGCAACTGATAATCATCAATTGAAGAATGCTAGTTTCAAACATGTAGCCTTAGTTAATAACTTGACAGTTCAATACTCCAGATAAGATTTCCAATATCATCGTATGTTTGTAATAGTTGCTGGAAAAACAAATAAGCACGTTAAAAACACATTCGGGTTATGCAATAATATTTTAATCTTATCTTTCATTTTTAATCTTTAATCAGTATTTTGTTACTGTGAAAAATATTTATATTCTTTGTTTAATGCTAATAATAAATTTAAAAAGATTCATTGAACTAAAAACTGTCTGTCCTTGCAAAGATAATATGGCTGTATAAATGTATTTTTTATGTTTAGCTATTTTCCTTCCACATTTCTTGTAAGGTGAGATGTACATTATATAGAAAATGTCATGTTGCACAAAAAAAATTAATAAAAAATGAATGCAGATCATTTGAATGCAGATCCACAATGTATGAGAGGAGAATAAAACAAATAAATTAGAGAAAAATAAACATTGCATATAATAGTTCTTTATAAACAAAAACAACAAGAACATACTATATATTGCACAATCTGTCAGGCCCACTGGAGCCTCATCGATAGGGCAAGCTTGCACTGAATACCTCTGAGGTAAACTAACCCTGGAACACGAGCTGGGACAGGTTATGTTCAGAGAGTAAGTTGCTATGACTACTCACATACCCTGAAACTTTCCTCAGATTTTTGGAACCGAAAGTTGAGGTTCATACGGTTCAATCACTTCTCAGAATCCTGAAGCCAGATTGGTTCACGTCTGTGCTTTTCACAGACAAATGGCATTTCAGTTCACTGCAAGCATTGGCTGCCTATAAGGCCATGCAGAAATGACCAATCATCAGAATCTTTCTTCTTCAGTGCGAAGATCATCTCGCTGCTCCAAAGAAGACTGAAGCCTCTCTCTCGCTGACGCTCTGCAAGCAAGCTGATTTAGCGTCTCCCCTGCAGCCATCCAGCAACTAAATTAAAGAGCAAATTTGAGCAAATTTTCAACGACATTGATCCAAATGTCGTGTCATGAATTTGGCTCGTGCAGGGCTCACTGCCCCCTCTAGATGAGAATACCCAGTGTGGTGTACCGACGCCAGCTTGCATCCACCTGGAAGCTCCGCCTGGAAGCTCCGCTTCTTCCTTCGCCTCGTGACTCTTCAGCGAACCGGCCATTCCCTCATCTCACAACCTTCTCCATCTCACAACCTTCTCCATCTCACAACCTTCTCCATCTCACAACCCTCTCCATCTCACAACCTTCTCCATCTCACAACCTTCTCCATCTCACATCCTTCTCCATCTCACAACCCTCTCACAACCCTTCTCCATCTCACAACCCTCTCCATCTCACAACCTTCTCCATCTCACAACCTTCTCCATCTCACAACCCTCTCCATCTCACAACCCTCTCCATCTCACAACATTCTCCATCTCACAACCTTCTCCATCTCACAACCCTCTCCATCTCACAACCTTCTCCATCTCACAACCCTCTCCATCTCACAACCTTCTCCATCTCACAACCCTCTCCATCTCACAACCTTCTCCATCTCACAACCCTCTCCATCTCATAACCCTCTCCATCTCATAACCCTCTCCATCTCACAACATTCTCCATCTCACAACCCTCTCCATCTCACAACCTTCTCCATCTCATAACCTTCTTCATCTCACAACCCTCTTCATCTCACAACCTTCTCCATCTCACAACCCTCTCCATCTCACAACCCTCTCCATCTCACAACCCTCTCACAGCCCTTCTCCATCTCACAATCTTCTCCATCTCACAACCCTCTCACAGCCCTTCTCCATCTCACAACCTTCTCCATCTCACAACCCTCTCACAACCCTTCTCCATCTCACAACCCTCTCCATCTCACAACCTTCTCCATCTCACAACCCTCTCACAACCCTTCTCCATCTCACAACCTTCTCCATCTCACAACCCTCTCACAACCCTCTCCATCTCACAACCTTCTCCATCTCACAACCTTCTCCATCTCACTCATAACCTTCTCCATCTCACAACCCTCTCCATCTCACAACCCTCTCCATCTCACAACCTTCTCCATCTCACAACCCTCTCACAACCTTCTCCATCTCACAACCCTCTCCATCTCACAACCTTCTCCATCTCACAACCTTCTCCATCTCACAACCTTCTCCATCTCACAACCTTCTCCATTTCATAACCTTCTCCATCTCACAACCTTCTCCATCTCACAACCTTCTCCATCTCATAACCCTCTCCATCTCACAACCCTCTCCATCTCACAACCCTCTCCATCTCACAACCTTCTCCATCTCACAACCTTCTCCATCTCACAACCTTCTCCATCTCATAACCTTCTCCATCTCACAACCTTCTCCATCTCACAACCTTCTCCATCTCATAACCTTCTCCATCTCACAACCTTCTCCATCTCATAACCTTCTCCATCTCATAACCTTCTCCATCTCACAACCTTCTCCATCTCACAACCTTCTCCATCTCACAACCTTCTCCATCTCACAACCTTCTCCATCTCACAACCTTCTCCATCTCATAACCTTCTCCATCTCACAACCTTCTCCATCTCACAACCTTCTCCATCTCACAACCTTCTCCATCTCATAACCTTCTCCATCTCACAACCTTCTCCATCTCACAACCTTCTCCATGCAGCTCAACCTGGCAAAGACTGAGCTTCTCGTCCTCCCTGCCAATCCATCTCTACAGCACGACTTCACCATCCAGCTAGAGTCATCATTAATCACCCCATCAAGATCGGTCAGAAATCTTGGAGTAACGTTTGATGACCAGCTGACCTTCACAGATCACATTTCAAAGACAGCTCGATCATGCAGGTTTGCACTGCACAACATCAGGAAGATCAGGCCTTTCCTAACTGAGCATGCAACACAACTTATCGTCCAGGCCCTGGTCATCTCTAGGCTTGACTACTGCAATGCTCTTCTGGCTGGACTTCCAGCATGTGCAACCAAACCCCTACAGATGATCCAGAATGCTGCAGCTCGTCTTGTCTTCAACGAGCCCAAGAGGGCCCACGTCACTCCTCTGTTCATCTCTCTGCACTGACTACCTCTCGCTGCTCGCATCAAGTTCAAGGCACTGACGCTTGCTTACAGAACTATCACAGGCTCAGCTCCCTCCTACTTTCACTCACTCCTACGAGTCTACATCCCTACCAGACACCTACGATCGGTCAATGAGCGACGTCTCGTGGTTCCATCACAGAAAGCCACAAAATCACTTTCCAGAACATTCTCATTCACAGTTCCATGCTGGTGGAACGCTCTCCCCACCCTCATCCGGAATGCAGAATCCCTGACAACATTCAAAAGACAGCTGAAAACCAATCTCTTCCGTGAGCACTTAACCTTATAGAAAAAAAAAAGAAAAAGAAAAAAAAAATGTTTCCTTTCCCTTTGAAACATCACTTATCAGGCTTATGCTACTCTGAATAATACCTGAACTTCGTATTTTGAGCACTTCTTGAGTTGTTGTTGCTTTTGCCTCTTTATGATGACTCGCTGAATTTAGTCCTAATTTGTAAGTCGCTTTGGATAAAGGCGTCTGCTAAATGACTAAATGTAAAATGTAAATGTAAATCTCATAACCTTCTCCATCTCACAACCCTCTCCATCTCACAACCTTCTCCATCTCACAACCTTCTCCATCTCACAACCTTCTCCATCTCACAACCTTCTCCATCTCATAACCTTCTCCATCTCACAACCCTCTCTATCTCACAACCCTCTCCATCTCATAACCTTCTCCATCTCACAACCCTCTCCATCTCACAACCCTCTCCATCTCATAACCTTCTCCATCTCATAACTTTACTTGAATGTGTTACAATAGAAGTATGTAGAGAAAAAAAGAAAAATGTCATTGTAAGTTGCATCCATAGATCACCAGATTCTAATATTGATTTATTTAAGGATTGGATAGAGGAAAAATGTACAAAAACAAATCAGAAAGTCATGTTTATCTGTGGTGTCTTCAACATTGATTTGCTAAATCCAAATAAGCACAATATGACGGAGGATTTTATTAATACAGTGTATAGTCTGGGCTTTTCCCCCCAAATTTCCAGACCCAGTAGGATTACTTCCCACTGTGCAACACTAATTGATAATATTTTTACAAATGATATAGATAACAATACAGTGAGTGGACTATTAATAAATTATATTAGTGACCACCTACCAGTTTTTACAGTTTACAACAGCAATTACACATCTAAAAAAGGCAATAAACCTCTATTCAGACGGGTCAGAACAGAAGAGTCTATGGTTGTATTTAAAGATGATTTGCTCTCACAAGACTGGGAAATAATATATAAGGAAAAAGATATTGATAAAGTATATGGTGAGTTCCTAAGAATATTTAAATTATTATATGATAAGAATTGTCCGATAATAAAATATTGCGGAAAACAAAAATATAGTGATAGACCGTGGATTTCAAAAGGATTACAAAATGCCTGTAAAAAGAAAAATACACTTTATAGAGAATTTATTAAACAGAACTATAGAAGCAGAAAATAAATATAAGAAATATAAAAATAAGTTAATTAAGAGAGAATACTATAGTAATCTATTAGACAATAATACAAATAATATGAAGGGTATATGGAATATACTAAACAGTATTATGAGAAGGGGCACGAGACAGTCTAATTATCCCTAGTATTTAATTGATAATGAAAAGAACATTAATAATTTGGAGGATGTGGTCAATAACTTTAATAAATATTTTGTAAACGTCGGACCAGATTTAGCTGAAATTTCCTATTCCACAGATAATCGATAACAGATACAATGATCTTATTAAAAGAAATCAATGTTCAATGTTTCTTAAAGCAGTAGAAGAAAAAGAAATAATAGATATTGTTAAAAAATGCTAAACTAAAACATCCACTGATTGCAACGAAATAGATATGAAGACAGTAAAAAATTTAACTGAGGGGATCTCAAAACCATTAACTTACATTTTTAATTTGTCATTTCAAACGGGTCAATTTACAACAAAAATGAAAACAGCAAAAGTCATACCTCTGTTCAAAACTGGAGACAAACACCCCTTCACAAGTTACAGGCCTGTCTCTCTACTGCCACCATTTTCAAAAATTCTAGAAAAACTCTTCAATGACAGATTGGACAAATTCATTGATAAATACAAATTACTCATTGACAGTCAATATTGATTCAGAAAAAAATAGGTCAACATCACCAGCTTTAACTGAACTCATTGAAGAAATTACAAATTCCACAGACAAAAAGAAATATGGAGTTGGGGTATTCAATGATTTGAAAAAAGCGTTTGATACAATTAATCATGAAATATTAATCAATAAACTGGAAAGGCTCGGGATCAGGGGGATAGTGCTGAATTGGTTAAGCAGTTATTTAAAAGACAGGAAACAATTTGTGAAGTTGGGAGATTATACATCTGAATGTTTGGATCTTGCGTGTGGTGTCCCCCAGGGGTCAGTATTGGGACCAAAATGATTTATTCTCTACATAAATTACATATGTAAAGTATCTGAACTAATGAAATTTGTGTTATTTGCTGATGACACAAATATCTTTGGTTCTGGTCAGAATTTACAGCAACTCCAGGGGCCTCATTTATAAAACTTTGCGTAGGATTTGCGCCAGAAGTGGCGTACGGATGAAACATAGGACGTGCGTATGCACAGAAATATTCGGATTTATAAAACCGTGCGCACGCACATCCTACGCAGTTTTCCCTTAATAAATCACAATCAATTCTAAATGTAGCGCAGCTTTTGCGGCTTCATGTCTCGCCTATAGTTGCCCATAAATAGTCCGTGAAACGCCCACAAGTTAATATTCATCGATTGCGAAATCATGGCAAACACAGAGAGGAAAACCAAGAAACGTAACTTCACTCAATGTGAATTGTGCGTCATTAAGCATTGTGACGGCATCATGGCATTTTATTACCATCCATTTGATTGCATCTGACAAGCAACAGATGTGTTATGAGGATGAATTGCATAACATGCCAATATTATTGCAGAACATATTTCACTTTTCTTTTTGCAAATATGTGTTAATTTGCATTTCTGTTGTAATCTTCGTTTGATTTTGTTTGTTTTACACTGCAGATCGATCAAACGGGTGTTCGTGTAGGCTGTTAATTGTAAGACTTGCTTTGTGAAGTCTTCATGTTATTTATGAGAGGCAGTATTGCCATTTCTTTTACACAACGGTCTACAGTTTCACACACTCTCACACACTTTCACGTGTTTCTTCCTTCTGCCGACGGTGTCGCCATTTCTCATTTCACCCGTTTGTGTGCGTACGCCTGGGTCAGAGTTTGCGTGAAGGACCGCACATTTTCCCGTCAAGTTTGCTTTTTATAAATACCAATGATTGCGTAGAGAGCGGCGTAGCCTACGCCTTCTTCTGTGCGTATGCAACGTTTATAAATGAGGCCCCTGGACTTAATAATAATGAAAAAAAACAGTGGTTTGACATAAACAAGTTATCATTAAATTTGAGCAAAACTAAATTCATGATTTTTGGCAATTGTAATTCAATCAAGCGATCTACGATTTAAGGGGAATGTCACATTTTAAGACTCCTAGTTTTCGAACTACTAGGAAAAGTTTCTGTTTATCTGTCAGTGGCGTTACATTTTAGAATAAACTAAATAATGATTTAAAGCAATGTCCAAACATATTACATTTTAAAAAGATGTGCAAAGAAATTATATTCCAGAAGTACAAAGAAATACAGTTCTAACAATAACCTGAGCTTATACTGAATAATTTATATGTGTATAAATATAGCTGTGTAGTATGTGTAATGAGGGGTCGGAAGCATGTGGATCCATTTGCAGATTATCTTTAATAATCAAGATGAGGGTCAAACAGGCAGTGTTCAATCGACAGTGGCAGGAATATCAGAGGCAGAGCAGAAACAGAAACGATACAGGGCAAGAGTCAGGGCAGAAAGCAGAGCAGTCGAAGTTCCAGAGAGCAAGATCACAAGGGCAGGCGGCAGAGAATCAACAGTAGTCTAACAATCCAAGATCATACACAGAATATCCAGGTAAACACTTAGAAACATCAGCCAGGGCACAACAAGACCTTGCAGTGAGCGTGAGCGTGAATGCTGCTTAAGTAGAGCAGATAATGGAAAACACCTGTGCCGGTGATTAGTCTCTGTATGGGGTGCATGGGAAATGGAGTCCGGGAAAGTCAATACTCAGGTGAGGGTGCCCTCTGGTGGCCATCAGAGAGAGCCACAGAGGTCTGATTCATGACAATATGTGAATAGAACTTTAGACTATATATTTTCATTGATTATAGATTTATTATCTCTGTAGATTTATTATTTTGTAGCCATTGCCTTGAATAGGCTATAGTAGTAGGGGTATAAAGGGGTAGGAGTAGCCTACATAAGTTTTACTTCTTCCTACTCCTTTTTGTAAATAGAGGTTTCTTTTTAAGTACTGGAAAGTATGGAGTTTTATTTTGTTGTTTATGTTTTTTTTCCTCTGATTTTTATTTCTATTTTTAATTGTATTTACATGTTCAAATAAAAGATATCAAATAATAAAAATAAAATAAAAAAAACCTCTCCAACAGAGTCGGAAGAAGGAGAGCCGGCAGCTGTAGCGCTTTTCTACAAATATTTGTGTACTGCACGTACAGTAATGGAGGAATTGGCAAAATGTCGCCTGTAGTAAGTCATTCTGGTCACTAAAGCTACTACAACCTTTGGAATATAAAAAGAAACCTTTTGATGGATTACAGAAATTATTTTCTAAATATATTTATGTAGGCTACTGTACATACAGTAAGGGAGGTATTGGCAAAATTTCACCTGTAGTAACTTACTAATTGGAACCTACTACAAGCTTTGACATTTGAACATGTCTAAGTGTAAAGGTAATTCAAATTAATACAAATATTACGTTTTACCGCAATTGGTTGAATTTGTAGACGTTCCCTTAGGCAGCGCGTCAAAGTATTCTCAGGTATAAATATGCAGCTATAATGCACGTAAGGTTATTTTGAATGAATATTTCATGTCGATATACACAGGTTGCAATCGTTGAATTGATTTGTATTCTTTGTAAGACTGTCGACTTTATAGAACAGTGGCAAGGGAACACGAATGTCCGGCGAATATCGAACCAAACTTAAACTAACGTAACCGCGCTCCTAAAGCGAAATATGTATTACTCTTTGTCATCCTAACAACAAACTGTGTGTAGTAATGGAGTGCAACAGAGCAGCATCGAGAATATCAATATCAATGGTTCCGGCCCTGGTCATATTTGTTGTGTATAGGAAGATGAACTAAACAGGAAGAGTTATGAAGTGACTGATGCTGTCCTCGCGCAGCGCTCAAAAATATCAAACAAAACGCACTCGCAGTTGAAGTAACCCAACTTCTCCAACACTACCTAACGTTCTGCTTCTGTTAGGCGTCGTTTCTGGGATTCTATATTTAAAATTGAATATGGAGTTACATTCTGAACCCTAGAACAGATAACTACAACAGAGCTTGTAATGATGGTGTTGTTGCTGATGTTCAGGTGCGAAATGAATCATTCATACCGTTTTACTGCAACGAACGGGATCTTCTGTACGCCTGTCCATCCTGTCCGAAGTTTTCCCGTTGAATTGATGGATTATTGTGTTTTCTTAACATGAACACGAGCTCCGCCAAAATATTTTCTAACTGGACTTTCACTTTCACTTTCTATTCGTGTTGCCGCTGCTGTCATGAGTCAGTTAATGCAGTGTGTTGAAGTCTGACATGCTCTTCATTTCTCTTCCAGTGCAAACACGTCTGCTTTCAGCTTTACTTGCATATTTAAGGTCGGGGCCAAATCTTATGTGGCATTTGTTTGTGCTTTAAAATAAAGTAAAAAAATACAAAAAAAAAAAAGGGAGGGGGGGGGGGGGTATTTATTTATTTAATCGTATTTATGAATACGAATCACATACACTAAATGGTTCATTCCCGTGTTCCGTTGAGATTAATACAAAATGTATTATTAAGCTCTATTTTTATTTTATTTTATTTTTTACTAATTCTAAATTCATATTATGAATGAGTAAGGATTATTCAATTAAATTTGATGGAATTTTAGTGTGCGTGGAGGAGAGATAAGCATGAATTCTTAAATCAAGATGTAAAATGGCATTAGATGTTATGTCTTGTTTTCTGGGGGAAATCAAAATTCAGTGAGTTTATGCTTAAAACTAGCAGAATTATCTGCCACTTAAGAAAACTAATCTTAATTAGTTAAGATTAACTTCCTAACACCATTCCTGTCCACGCTCAGATTTGCCCGTGGCTATGGAGGACGTCTTGGGCAGAATTAGTGAATGAATGGGAATTTGGTTTTCCGCTTATATCTCGAGAATTAAACCAAAATCAGATCGTTTAGCTGTAACCATTCATTACTATAATATGTGTTTGCGTTTTAATGTTTATATCACAATAGTAAATAAGTCTATTTATATATTTTTTTTAATTTAAAACACCTTTTACCTTATTTTAATTATTCTCGGGTTAGGTAAAGTAAGTCAAATCTGTCCTAAATGATAAGCATTTGAATTTCCATACTTACAATATTTAGATCACAGAAGACTTCTCCTAGTTTAGCTCAATCTTTTGTAGAACAGAGATCATGGCAGGCGAGCTTCTTAATTTCAATGATATATATCTGTTTGATTTAGTACAGGTTAACTAGTTTAAATAAAAGGTTCATATATATAAAACAAAAATAAAAGTTAATCAAAACCAACTCGTTTAAAGCTTTAACTGCAGGGGGCGCAATGGCAAGGCATCTAAAACAGCGGAGACGTCCTTTACGAATCGGCCTCTGCTTGGACATTCGTTTTCCAGTCCTTTATAGTCTATCATACTTTTTGACATTTGGAAACCCGCATTCAGTCCTTTACAGACAATCTGTCAAATCCCAAGTCTTGAACTGTCATAAGTTCTGGACATTCCTTTCGGACGTGTCTATATACAGCCGTTCGCCTCTTCGTCCTCCTTCTTCGGACCTGTGTCTCGTCCGCAACACATACAACGGTAATGCTTGCATTCTTCTTGTTTCTTCAGCAAAGCTCTTTCTAATAGTGATGTTACATATGACACTGAAGCTTCGATGCGCGTATCACACAAGCGACACAGTTTCTAGTGAAGCCCCGTATCGGGGTGTGTATTGGTTTACTAGAGTCACGTGATCGACGACAAACGAAGCCTCATGCCTTGTTTATACTCGACGCAGCCGCAAGATCGCGAGGCGCGCGCGGCAAAAATGACGTCATTGCGGAGTGGGCGGTCTCGCGCGTTGCGTTCGCAAGACCCAATTTCGCCTGGCGGTGTGCACGGCACTTTTTGTAACATCGCGCGCGGCGCCGCATCCGAAGATGAACGATTTCGAGGCGACTTTGTCCGAGCTGGTCTGTACCAGCATGTTTATGATCCTTCCATGCGGGACCATAGAGACAGTCAGATGGCACAGAATTCCTGGAGGGAAATTGCGAAGACGTTGGGGAAGGAAGACGTATTTTGTCGAAAAGTTTGGAAAAATCTTCGAGACAAATTTGTCAAAGCCAAGAAAAAAGTCCATGGAAGAAGCGGTGACCCAGGTGGATACAAGAACAATCCGCCAATAGGCTATTAAACGAACTAAGTTGGCTGTCCCAGTATGTAAAGCACCGTGAAACCGATTCCAATATGGAATTCCAAGTTGAGGTGAGCAATATTTTTAATTACCTTTTCTCTTTTAAAAGTTAAGGAATTTAACTAGTATTTTTTTGGTAATTTAATTATGTTTTGACGTAAATAGGCGTAAGATTGTATGATAGGCCTATGTTGTATAACGTAATTACTTAATTAAAAGTTAAGTTGTATGTTTAATTTTTAAGTTATTAGCAAAGTAATACTTTTACTGTGTTGAACATGTAAGTATATAGTAATGTGCCTGAGGAACTTGAATACATTGTGTTTACATAGGCATTCTATATTTCTGTAGCATTGTGTTTTTTAAAATACTTTTTATTGATTTTTTTGACTTATTGCCTTTTTAAGGAGGAAGATAACACCAGAGATGATCATATCTCCATGGCCACACAGTCACCTGGAACATCTTCAACATCTGCTTCACCTCCAGAGACAACAACTTCGGACAGCTCCTCACCAGTTACGCCATCACCACCCCCCATCTCTCCACTTCCTATAACATTGCATATTCCACCATCTCCTACGCCATCTTTGTCCTCCCTACAAACACCATCACCGAGAGGCAATCCACAGCATCCCTTCCAGTCGCCATGTCCTTTATCCCGTAAAAGAAAACGGAGCACTGAAGATGTCCTGCTAAAAAGACTGGAGAGGCTGGACGAAGAGAGACAAAGTGCCATGCAGCAGGACAATGAGGACTACAGGTTTACATTAGTTTTAGCTGACATGCTTGCAAAAGTGGACCCAAGGAAGAAGCTTGATGTAAAGTTCAAGCTGAATCAGGTCCTTTTTGATGCACTGAGGGACAACGATGCATAGACTTTGTTTGCCATTACACACATTACAAAGTACTTAAAAATTTGTAAACAGAAACGTTTTTTTTTATCTATTGTGTATTATTTAAAATTCTAATTCATTTACAAAAGAGATTTGTATTTATAGTTTGCTGTGAAATAAAAACAAAAACTAAAGATTTTATTTTGTGTTTGCATTCATAAATGTCTTCATAAATAAAAGTGAGGCAGTACACTGATGGTAACAGACAGTGATTAACCTCATTCTTTTGTCTCTATACACATAGAAACATTTACATTGATGGCGACCAATAAAAGCCTCTCATTTTGTGAATAGAAACACATTTCTATTAAGCACCCAGTTTGCACTTGTCTAAAGTAACTGCTTACATTTACAGTAGCAGAAGTTTGCCCTGCTGATAAAATTAAAGTTTAAACACTCTTCAATAAGGCTTCAGCTGTTTTATTTAGTTTGCATGCAGTGAAAGTACAATAAACCTACTGCATGTAGTTTTGTATTACAAACTCAGTTACTGTAAATGCTATATTAACAAAAAATAAAAACTTATATTTTTATTAACATTGCCAAAGAGTAAAAAGGTAACGCATGTTTTTATGTTAGTTAATGCCACATGACTACATTAGTCAACATTTTAAGTGGATCTTAAAAGTTTATCAAAGTTGTCTTAAGACAGCAACAGGTATCATTCAAAAATAATTGTAGAATTTTGATGAAAGGTTTTGATCCACTTCAAATGTTGACAACTGTACGTTATCATCAACAAATGAAAGTGCATTGTAAATTGTTACCAAGCCATTAATGAGGTGAATGACATTGTATTTATAGCTTGCTGTGAAATAAAAACAAAAACTAAAGATTTTATTTCATGTTTGTCTTCATAAATAGAAGTGCTGCAGTACACTGATGGTGACAGACAGTGATTAACCTCATTCTTTTGTCTCTATACACAAAAACATTTGCATTGATGGCCGTTTTTCCGGCAAACTACTTCTTCACTGCTGTTTCCCGGTGGTTTAGAGGTAAATTACTCTTAGTCGCCCCCTGTCGTTTCAAAGAATAACACAACGGCGCGCGCGTCAAGTATAAATGCCTCGTCCGTCTGGAGAGGTGCGCGCGCGGTCTGCGGTGACTCGCGCTCTTGCGGCTGCGTCGAGTATAAACAAGGCTTCACTTTCTGTCCCGTCACGTGCGCGTTTCGCTTTGGGTGTCCGAAGGCTCGAACTCCAGGTCGTATTTAACGAGTCATATTATGGCCTCAGTCTGGCTGATGGGTTTGAGAGGAGAGTGCTATACTTTGAAAGTTAATCAATATATTACATTTAAATAAGCAACATTTATTTTTCATTAGGCCTATTTAGGCTATTATTTTTTGTTGTTGTTGTGTCTTTTTGATTTTGTAAAATCTATGCACTTTTTGGTGATTTTAGGTAATTTGGTGTTGGTGTTTGGTGAAGGGTTTGTATTTAGAGCAATGGCAACAACCAAAAATAATTAAAATAATTAAAAACTTTATCACATTTCTGTCATTCCTTCAGTTACATAAGCACTATCAGTAACAAGTGTCATAAGCACATTTAATAACAGATGATCCTATCAGACAATGTCCTTATTCAGTGTGTGTGTGTGTGTGTGTGTGTGTGTGTGTGTGTGTGTGTGTGTGTGTGTGTGTGTGTGTGTGTGTGTGTGTGTGTGTGTGTGTGTGTGTGTGTGTGTGTGTGTGTGTGTGTGTGGAGACAGAGAGAGAGAGAGAGAGAGAGAGAGAGAGAGAGTAGAAATCTTATTGAATCATATAAGCCTGATGTATATGTGGGCAAATATACTGTTGTGTAAGTTTAGTTTCTGTTCAGATGAGGTGAAGGTGTCACTTTTTAAAGCATATTGTACAACATTTTATACTGCTCATTTGTGGTGTAACTACAGAACATCTAGTTTACAGAAGCTGCAAGTATAGCCTAGCTTATAACGATGCTATGAGAATCTTACTAAGGAGACCTAGATGGCATAGTGCAAGTGAAATGTTTGTGAGTGTACGAGTAATCACTTTTAAAGCACTGTTACGTAATTTTATGTATAGATTTATCTGCCGACTTAATGCTTCTAAAAATGAAATGATTGTGAGTTTATCAAATATAAGGGTTAGTACTACACGGTATCAGTCAAAGCTGTGGAGACACTGGTACTGGTGTATTTTGTATGTTTACAAAATTGTATGGGTTGTGATGGATTGTATGTTGTTCAATGTCTTTTTCTTTTTTTTAAATTGGACTTTGAGTCTGTAATAAAAAGTTTGATATTTAAACTATAATAATATTTTTTCGTGGGGCTATTGACTAATATTAGTAGTTTAGTTTTACTGCTGTTAAACCACTGTAACCATGGTTACTACACTGGAAAAAATTCTAATTTAAACCTTCCCACCTGTTACAGAGCAGGCTCTTCACCACCGGAGGGAACCTTCCCCGGAATATTAACTTTACCCATTGAACTCCACTTCCCATAATACCGCTTACCTGGGACTGATTGCGTTACACACCTGCACCTCATTTACACACACTCATATAAACCACTTCCACACACACATTCAACGTGAAGTCTTGATTCTGCATTGGCCATCATTTCTGAGCGTTTATTCCCGTGTTTGATTTCTGTTATTAACCTTGGACTGTTTATCGTTTCTGATTCTCTGCTGCCTGCCCTGACCTGGATTGTTTATTGATTCCTGATTCTTGCTGCCTGCCTCGACCCTTGCCTGTTCACCTGGTAGTAGGGATGGGGAAATGAAGCCTCATGAATCACTGAGGCTTTCCCCTGACTGTTCCGGGAAAAGATTCAAAGCTTCGAGAGTGTGGAGAACAGCGCCATCTGGTGCTTATTTAAAATAAAGCAGCCAGAAGCCTGTGTTAGAAGCTCTGCAGATGAAGCAACCACAACACACTCCATAGTTTCAATGTCATGTGTAATAAAAGCCTTACATGTTTGTGTTTGATTTGTTCATTAAATAAATTAATTTTCCCATTAAAGTGTGACAATAAAATATAATATAAGCTAATCAATCAAACTTTATTACAGACTCAAAGTCCAATTTAAAAAAAGAAAGAAAGAAAAAGACATTGAACAACATACAACCCATACAATCCATCACAACCCATACAATTTTGTAAACATAGAGTTACAAAATACACCAGTACCAGTGTCTCCACAGCTTTGACTGATACCGTGTAGTACTAACCCTTATATTTGATAAACTCACAATCATTTCATTTTTAGAAGCATTAAGTCGGCAGATAAATCTATACATAAAATTAGGTAACAGTGCTTTAAAAGTGATTACTCGTACACTCACAAACATTTCACTTGCACTATGCCATCTAGGTCTCCTTAGTAAGATTCTCATAGCATCGTTATAAGCTAGGCTATACTTGCAGCTTCTGTAAACTAGATGTTCTGTAGTTACACCACAAATGAGCAGTATAAAATGTTGTACAATATGCTTTAAAAAGTGACACCTTCACCTCATCTGAACAGAAACTAAACTTACGCAACAGTATATTTTAATATCATCATCATCTGTCATGTGCTCGTTGATAATATGTCCAAGGTATTTTACTTCCTCGCACACCGTGAGATTCTTGTTAGACAACTTAAAAACTGGAAAATGTATACTTTTATCCTCCTTAGTTCTTTTTTTTTTTTTATTAAATCATGGATGGTCGAATTTAAAAGGTTTAAACTTTTATTCGTTTAAACTGTACTTATTTAACAACCATAAGTGCTATAACACGTTATAGTTTTTCCTATTCAACTTTTAGACATGTAATTGTATTTTGTACAACGTGGACATTAAGGTAGGGATGTCATTTTAAATAATTGCACGGATTTTGAGGGGGGATGGTGTGAACATAGCCTAACTTATATGCGCTATAGATTTAACGTGACTTCTCGAACATGTCTCAAAGTTATGTTAGTGTGAAATTTAACTTTAATTATTTAAAGTGCTATTTGTAAATTGAAAGTGTGTTAAAATATGATGATGTACTTCTAACAACCATATTGTGCTCGTGAATTTAACAAGTAACAGGGCGGTCGTTTATTGGTTTTATTCATGTATACTCTTTTGTACAAAAAAGGTGGCCAAGAATTACGTTTTTTTTAACAATGTCGTTTTCAGCTACTTATAGGCTACTTATGAAAGCTTGTTTCCGCCACAGAATAGAACATTTTAAAAGATAATTGCGACTTTTCTTCTCACAATTGCGACTTTTCTTCTCACAATTACGAGTTTACATCTCACAATTATTGACTTCAGAATTGCGAGATGTAAACTCGCAAAATGAGATAAAAAGTCGCAATTACCTTTTTTAATTTTTTTTATTCTGTGTTGGAAACAAGCTTCCAAATAAATAAGTACCTACTAAAATAGAGTATGTGATTTCGGACGCTGCCATGGTGAAAAACTATCCATGATCCTGAACAGAAAATTCCTAAAAAAAAAATAAAGTTTGCTTTCAATTGAAAAAATTTATGGAAATTCAGTTTTGAGTCAATGACACCATGGTGTCCTCTGTAGCTTGCGTTTGTTGTTCTTTGCTGGTGATTAATTAGGGGTTCAAGCACTTCAGTGCTGAACACCTATTGTTATTGTTAATTTTCCCATGATGCAACATTCAGACATAAAACTGATCGGGCAGACCGAACCGTAAGTCGTGGAGACTTGAAACTTTGGGGGCTGATAGTACTCACACCGCCTACAGCGTCACCAAGGCCCGCCCCGATCGGCCTGACGGGGGCGCTACAGCGGTCAATATAGACGAAACGGCTCATAACTCCTCAACCGTGAGGCGTAGGCTCAAGTGTCTTATATCGCTGGAATCCTTGGCTCGAGGCGGACCAGGTGCATGCCTCGGATTTGCGCCAATTTTGAGTAAATTGAGTTTTCTTGAAAAACCTACTTTTGCGAACTACTCCTAGGTTTTTCGCCTGATCAGAACCAAACCAATGCAGAAATATTCTCTGGACAGTGACTATCAATAATCATCAAAAAATACTTAATTTAAATTCACGGTCGCTAAGGGAAACCAAAATGTTTGATGGCACCAGGGCCACTTTTACTAAAACGATTATAACTCGTGAACGGAAAGAGATATTTTCGCTAAACTCGGGAAACGTGTTCGTGAGCTCAATCTGAGGTTACTTGAAAAAAATCGCGACGATTGGCCACTTGGTGGCGCCACAACATGGAAAAAAGTCATGAAAATGGCTATAAACGCACCCAACCGTTAGTCCTTTGAAATCCTGAATCCTTCCCGAGTCCAACAATACCAAATATGCCAGGTTTCGCCTTACAGTTTGTGTATCATTGTCATTTAGCACTTAAAAAACTTGCAATTATCTTCGAAACCGTTAGTCCGATCGAGACAAAAACACTACATGAAATTTGAAAACATAGGTCAATAGCTAAACAATAACGCCCAAATGTCACAATTATGATAGGAAAAATTTAAATCATTGTCAACCATGGATCATTTTTATTCTCTCATAAACAGAAGTGTCTAAACTTCAAAACAAAATGAGATATTTACAACAAATTTGACAGACATGCATGGGCACACTTTGAGGACACTTAATAAAAGTGGTGGAGATCAGGCAAGATGTGGTGCTATAACTGTCAGTAAATTGCCTGTATTGGCTGTAAATGGTATTTTCCATCAATGATCTAAGTTTATTTGTTTATTTGGATCCCCATTAGCCACTACCTAGGCAGTGGCTACTCTTCCTGGGGTCCCAACAAGTAAAACATACAAAACTACATTTAATCAACAACAATAAAAAGTCAAGTCAATGAAACATACTAATCCATCATCCATTCCAAATATCAAAATCAACTATTTAATATATATTTTGCCATTAAACGTTCCTTTAAATATTTTTTTAAAACTCATTTTTCTTGTAAAAATATGATATCAATGGTAAATGATTCCATATTTTCATTCCTCTATACATTACAGTCCGTTGTTTTCCAGTGGTTTTCGAAACAGGAAATAAAAAAAACATTCCTTTTATTCATGCCTGGTGTAAAAAATTATGACTAGTACTACTATACAAAAGTTGAGAGTACAGGACATTAGGAACTCTAGACACAGAAATATTTATTATAAAATAAAGCAGAGAGACAATCCTTCACCAGTTCATTCTTAGTATATTAGCTCTTCTATAACAGTTTAAATTCAGTCCTGTCGCTCTGTTCTGGACAAATTAAATGTTTCAATTACATCTTTTTTTCTTTTCTTTACTTGATGCACTGGTTGCCACACCACTGGCACTGGGCAATAACACGCGATTCATCCAATCACTGATTGATTATGCTGCAGTGACTGACACCCCTGAGAACCAACAGTAGCGGCATATTCATAAGGCCCGCCCACTGTTCGCGCTGGCGCTGTCAGCATGATGAGAGAACAGAACAGATGAGACAACAGCTCGGAACATTTCTCCAGAAACTCCTTGTACTAAATGATCATCATAATCTATCGGGAACTGTGATTGTGTGCACTTGGAAACTTTGGATGCATCAACCTAGCGTGTTGTCGTGAGAGAAAGGTGAAGTGGAAATCGCAGTAAAGATTAGTGGATCCCAGTGTGATAATCTTTATTGAATAATCTTCTCTAATTGAATATGTGATGCAATCTCGTTTTGGTGAGTGACATTTTTTTTTATCATATGTTATCTTATGACAGATATGTTAATTTCAGAAATGATTTGATATGAGTTGTGTAACGTTAGGCCGCAGTCACAGCGCGAGCTGAACTAGTTAGCCGTGAGCTAAAGCTAACGCGTGTAACAATCATCTTTGTATCATGAGTTGAGACTTAGAGTGATTAATGAGTGTCGATGTGTTAAATAACTGTCGTAAAGTTGGATTAATGTGTCATTTGAGCTGCGCATGTCATTTGTTACCATTTGTTTTCTTGTTCTCTGTTTTTTTCTTCCCTATGTGAACGTGATCGGCAAGTGTGTCCTGTTTTGTGCCATAAATAATCCCGTGAAGGTGAATCGCAGGTGAATCGCAGGTGAATCGCAGGTGAATCGTCTGCCTAGTGGATGCAATTACATATGCACAAATGCTGACCAGTGCTCATGGACCTGTTTCCCCTTTGAACTGTAATTTGAATCCATCAACTGGTAGGAGAATTACAGTTTTCTTTTGTTTTTTTGGACTCAAAGGACTTTGATTGATTTTATATATTTTTTTACTTCTGAAATGGAGAGACTTTGTTCTTTTTGTACTTGAACTGATCGAGAGAAGTTTGAACAACTCTTTAAACTGAATCATTTGATTCACGAACTCTGATCAGCTGACTTGTTTGATTCATGAACTTTGTTCAACTTAAAGGAATAGTTCACTTTAAAATGAAAATTCTGTCATCATATACTCACCCTCATGTTGTTTCAAACCTGTATGAATTTCTTTCTTCTGCTGAACAGAAATGAAAATATTTAGAAGAATATCAGTATCCAGACAGTTTCTGGTCTCATTGACTTCCATAGTATATTTTTTTCCTACTCTGGAAGTCAATGGGACCCAGAAACTGCCCGGATACTGATATTCTTCTAAATATTTTCATTTCTGTTCAGCAGAAGAAAGAAATTCATACAGGTTTGAAACAACATGAGGGTGAGTATATGATGACAGAATTTTCATTTTAAAGTGAACTACTCCTTAAATCAATTCATCTCTCCAGCATTTCCAATTCATATTGTTGAACATACTATTTGACTATAGAAAGATAAGGTGGTTTATTGGAAGGAATTATGAATCACATTGTGTTTTGAATCAAAACCAATACTAGTGTTTCTTTCGTCTACAAAAATTGACTAAATATCGTTGTCAACGAATCACGTGAAGAAAACGAGACAAGACGCAATGTAAATACTGCTCATGTGATTATAACTATAATTAAATGTATAATGCAATATTGTTGACGAATAAAAATAAGACTAAATGTGGTTAAAAAAAATAAAAACTATGCTAAAATGTCTCTTCATTTTCGTTGACCAAAACGAGACGAAATGTTATGACATTATTTCGTCTCGTTTAGTTGCATTATTATTATTTTGCAGTATTTCTGTTTCCCGTGTCTCACTTCAGGAGCTGCATCAGGTCTCACTGCACAGACGCAGGCGATGTCACTTCCTCAAGCCCCACTCACGGCGTTATCTAGAAGATCCAGCTGCGGTGAGTTAGCATAAACGACAACAAAGTAAGATAAGTCTGACGCCCGTTTCACACACACTCCGTGTGCAGTGTGTAGTGATGCACCGAAATGAAAATTCTGGGCCGAAACTGAAAATTTAGAATGCACTAGGCCGGAAACCGAAACTGAAGCCGAAAATGGCTTCTTTTAAAAACTTATACTATATATATATATAATTTAAATTGCTTGAATTTAATGGATATGAAATGAAAAATCACAATATAATCAAACTTTTATTAACAGTTACATAACAAAACAAAATATTTTTTACAGTAAATATAAATAATAATAGCAAATAATATTATTCTTCAAGTTTTATGTTCCGTCAAATAAAATAGTTTTTTAAAAGTTGTGCAAAAAAAAATCCACAATTTTGGAGATTTTTGCAGAACAAATGTTACATATTGCAACTTTGGTGTCCTCTCGTATAGGGCTGAGACATAAGCAGGGCTGCCAACTCTCAGGCATTGAGCGTGAGACTCACACAATTGACACTTTTCACACGCTCTCACGCCACACATCCAGTTTCTCACGCACAGAAAAATTGTGGAGCAAAGAGGTACTTTTAATATTAAACTAATTCTCAGCTCTTAGATTCCGTCAATTTTATTACGAAATTCAGACAAAAATACGTTTGGCGCTTGTAAATGTGACGTGACAGATCGCCGAGCGCCTCCTCAGTTCAAGTGCACGTGAACCCATCATCTGTTACTCTTTTATTTAAAGATGCAGTACAACTTACCGAAAGTATACATAATATCGACCAATTAGTGTTTTTCAACCACTGAAAGAGGTCAATATATAATAGCAGGAGAACAATTATGTCACATTACGTTACATTTACCTCAGGAAAGCCATTTAATGTCCATAGCATGTTAAAAATAGCTAGAGAGGAGATTTTGCTGAGCACTATATTACATATTTATTATATTTGTACTTATGTCATTAAATAATTGTTATTATAACAAAAACTGCATTATATTTAATTTCATTTGTTATTTTTAACCTTTAATAATACCAGCAGATTGGGCCCTCTATGTTTATAGCATTAGGTGAGATTATTTTTTTTTAATAAAATTTTAAATAAAAATGTATCCAAAGTAGTCAATATTGAATCAAAATTGGAATCAAATCACAAGAATTTTTGTCAAGCAATAATAAAAACTGTATCCTACAGTCATTGTACAATGTAAACATTGTAACATGTTGTCACTAAACTTCATAAAATTCTATTTAGTTACCAAATGTTTTGACAATCACAATTACACTTATTGTGATGCAATATTTGTTTTTACATATCCCCCCCAACCCCCCCCCCCCCCCCCCCAACAAAAATCTCACTCCAAGCTAAACTCAAAAGTTGGCAGCCCTGCATAAGTGTTCATTGAATCGTTAGTAAATTGCCTATATTTGGCGTTGATCCATTTTCAACACCAAATACAGGCAAATCCACGGACAACTAAACCGGCATTAGGACGAACGTAAAGAGGGCGCTTGAGACGCGCACCAGTCAGCAATGTGGACTGCCATAACATCAATGAAAAACATTACTGAAGGCTACATATTATGCACTATATTATGCAGAAATAGGCTGTGTGTGTGTGTGTGTGTGTGTGTGTGTGTGTGTGTGTGTGTGTGTGTGTGTGTGTGTGTGTGTGTGTGTGTGTGTGTGTGTGTGTGTGTGTGTGTGTGTGTGTGTGTGTGTGTGTGTGTGTGTGTGTGTCAGAACCTGCAGTTGCTGTGTGATGCGCGTTCACTGTGGCCGTATCGTGATGAGCTGGACGCACTCTGAGAGAAGGCCGTTAAAATCAATCCCTTATTTTCGTTTTCGAAACTTGTGTTGGTTGGTCCGATCGATTGTGCAATAAGTGACAGCCCTCTGACATGCTTAATCTTTGATAGGTAGACGCGTGATAAACAGCTCGACCGTGAGGGAAACCTAAGCGCTTGCGCACGGAATGGGAGGGACGGGTGACATTCATTTTCCGTTTACGTTTTCGGCTGTTTTTTTTATTTCGGCCCGAAACCGATAATCCCATTTTCGGCGGCCGAAGTTTCGGTGCACCCCTAGCAGTGTGTATCCGGTGCAGGAGCAGCATGTGCTATAGTGCTTTCACATGTGCTGCGTTTGCAGTGTGTAACTGATCCACGGCTTTACCACAAACACATACTCACTATTTTTATTTCAAATCCAGAAGTTATCAGCTACTTAAAAAAAAAAAAAAGTTTGTCAGCATTGCGATTCTCTTTCTACACACATACTCTTTAAAAGACGTAATTCACTTTTAAGCACAATTTAAACAACGTATTATTCAATGCACTACTTCTATATAGATTTATAAGCAAGTGTAAAATATTTAGCCGTGTACTTATATTACAATCACAAACATTTTAAATTAAAACTTAAAATTGACAAAAACAGCGACTCTCATGCCTTTTCTTTTGCATTTAAATTTTAATACAATAAATCTTGGATGTCACAAAGAACTTGTTTTTCAACCTCCACGAATGAGACGAGTGTTACTTTTCTGTTCGCTATTTTAGCTATTTTTCCATAGTGGTTCACGATATTAACTGGGTTAAATAGAATTGCATTACTAAAAAGAGACTAAAATACAATTTTCATTGACTAAATCTAGACTAAATGTCATCAGTTTTCGTCGACTAAAACTAGACGAAAATAGTCATGGATAATTCTGACTTGAGACTAAAATGCTCAGACCTTTAGTCGACTGAAACTTGACTAGACTAAAGAGTATGAACGTGACTAAAACTAATAACTAAAATGACAACTTGACACAAAGACTACGCTAAAAATAAAAATAAAACAGGCCGCCAAAAACAACACCACTGATTACATTTCTTTTTGTACATTTGGGTTATAGAATGTAGGGCTGTCTTGTGGAGGAATTTCCCATGCGGTAATGCTGAGTGGCTCAATAGCGCGACATGCAGTATTATCACCATTTATATATTTGGACTTATTTATATTTATGTGTTGCTATATAAATAAGTGTTATGATGTGTATAGCATGCACAAAAAGCAAGGACATTTTCTGTAAGGAATGTAGCCGAAACTAAACAGCGTCTCTGCGCATGGAAAGGCTGTCACTCAGTGCCCAGTCACATTGTTACAGCAACAGATTGTCTTTGAGTCATTAAACCGTAATGTAGAAACATGTTCAAAAACACTGATTCGTTAAAATGATAGATGTGATGAAACTAGGTGTTAATTATTGTTAACTTTAAGCTCCACTTTAAGGCTCAGCTGACCAACAATGCGTCGCATGGGTAACGCTGAAGCTTCATAGCTTAATAGACACCAGTGGTATTGATTCAATACATGACTCGCCGATTTATTTTCCAGCTGCTTCCTCACACTGTGAAATGCCATTTATGGTAAATACCCTTAAACATTAAAAGGGCGATACAATATTTCACTTTCCTTGGACACAACAACCTTTTTAACATGTATATGACTTGACCTCAAAGACAGATGCAGGTAATCACACACGCTCAGTCGATCTCTCTCTCATTCACTGTCTGATTCAAGAACTGTCTGTCTGTTACAAATCACCATGATAAACAGTCTTGTTATCATTATTAACGTATTTAACATTCAATACACACAAAGTTCAAAACAAAAGCGGTATAGCCTTATGAAAACAAAACATGTGAATATTGCGGTTACTTGCATTCCTCTGCACTTGGCTTGTCAGAGGTGCGGTACTGCAATATTGCGGTTATCGTGACATCCCTAATAGAATGTATTATTTTGTTTTATTATTGTAAGTTATTTGGTTCAAGGTGAAGGAAACAGATGTAGTTTTGGTTTTGACTTTTTTTCTACACATTGTATTAAAACTGTGGAACTTCACCTAATTTAATCGAAGCTTTTAGGCTGTTGAATCATTCAAAAGAAACGAGTCGGTGATGTCTGTTTTCATTTACTAACTATCTATTGTTCTTATTTGTCACTCATCTTTCTGAAACAAACTACGAAGAGAACTTTTTAATTTATCAATATAATTTTCTCTTTGAATCAGAACAAAATTGTCAACTATTTGCTCTCCTGTTGCACCATTTCCTCCCTCCAGTAGATGATCCTTGCTTCTGATTTAATTAGGCCCTACCGAATACTATAACTGGGTGTAACATGTCAAGTTGCGCACTACATGCTACACAGTGTTGTGGTAAAATATGTGGTAAAACCAATCACCGACAGGGGTGTGTGTTGTGAGGTTTTCACATGTAGCCGTCATAGGCAGCCGTGCATGAGCACAAAACCTCTCAAAACCCGCCCCTGTCGGTGATTGGTTGAAACACTATTTATTTTGGTCTTGAGTGGTGGTGAGTGCAGTTGTTTTGTGTGTAGATCTCAGAGCCTAGGCTGCCTACAGAGTAGTGTTGTCACGATACCAAAATTATTGTTTCGATACCGATACCAAGTCAAGTATTGCGATTTCGATACTTTTTCGATACTTTTCCTGAAAAGGGAGAAACACTCTCAAATATCATTGCTGTGCTTTATTTTAAAACCGGGACAACATACTAATCATATAACACACTAATATGAACATATGAACAGCAGATATATTAAACATTTGAACAAAATATGAAATATTAAAATATTTTAAAAAATTAGAGCAATGACATTCAAGGTACATTTTTTTAAAATAAATTTAGCAGCATTATCTCATTTATCATAAGAAACATAAGAGCTTTATCTTGATTCTGAACTTTGAATAAAAATATGAACAGCGATTATATTAAACAATGTTTAATATTGGTAACATATGATAAGCCTCATTGGTGATATATTTGACATGTGGGGAGAGAGTTGTGGAAGGCCTATACTTCATGTTAAACATAAATATATAGCAGCAAAGACAACGTCGGCAGTGTTGACGGCAAAATAGGCTACAGAATAATTCGTTCTGTATTGAGAGGTGCAATATTTGAAAATCGATAATATTTTTTTAAATTACATTTATATTGTATTTATGTCAAAACTTTCAAACATCAAAATGTCATTTATTAATATGTATTCGTGTCAAAATGACATAGAAACATCTTCTCCTATTCTATTTTGCCTGGAAACGCTTCCAACACGCTTGCGTGTCGTGTGAAAAATAGGCGTCGGTTCTATTTCTAGCATGCACATGTTTTCCGCGCGTCTCGAGCTGCGCACAGACGCGTGTGTCACGCAGGCAGTTAACATGGGAGCCGAAATAAAAACGGACACGACACGCAGCCAGTGTGTCGCCAGCCTTACAAATCTGGAACGCGGTCATTCTTAGAAGTATCGATATACTAATAAATTAAGGAATCGTGACGTTTTTAATTTCCGATTTACTTTTGAAGTATCGGTGCACCGTGCAACAGAGAAAGGTAGGCAACGTACTTCCATATGTCACTCCTCGCGTCATCTTTTTCTATGAGTCGTGGACCACTTGTGCTCGCACATGCAGCCATCTCGCTGTAGTGTTTTGTCACATGACACTGACAGCGGCAGGTTCTTTGCTGCGTGCGTCAGGAAAAAAAACACAGACGTCCATAGGGAGGCGTTTTTTTAAAAATTTTTTTTTAAAGTATCGATACTGATACATTTAGGTATCGTGACGTTTTTAATTTCCGAGTATCGCGATACTTTTGAAGTATCGGTACACCGTGCAACACTACTACAGAGACACGTTTTTTTGATGGCTTGCTTATGGGGCGGGCAGCAAGCGGATCGTTAGAAAAGATTAGATGAATGTAATAATTTATGTTTGGACCTGAAATCGCTGATACAACCTTTAATTGATATTGCAGGTAAATATGTTTTATCATCTGCATACATGACTGTCCACGCACTTTAAAACAAGAGGAAGATCATTGGTCTTAAACAACTTCCTTGAGGCACACCACATAGCAACTCTTTCACATCTGAATAACTTCCATTATAAATGCACATTGTCCCATGAGACAGTTAACTTTTAAACCAATGTAGAGTATGAGAAGTACATTTGTAAAATTTCAGTTTATCCAGCAACAATTTATAATCCAGTACATCAAAAGATGAGCTAAAATCTAACAATACTGCTCCTACGTTATTGTCATCAATCTATGCTCTCTCAATATCAATGCTAAAAATTAGAGAACATTTTTAATATTTTTAAATAAATATTTTTAGACAAATTTTCCACCATTTTGAATTTTGTCAACAACCTACTTTTACTAACTAGTCCTAGGTTTTTCGCCCGATCGGAACCAAACCAGTGCAGAAATGTATAGAAAATCCTATAAATCCTAAGCAAAAATTAGTGGGCATATGTAATATAACATAGTAAAAAAGCATGCAACATTTTATGAAGATCGGAACATAGGTGGCAGTATTACTGTCAAAAAGCTTTGAAAACCATATATTTCCTATGGTAAATTGCCAGTATTGGCTTTTAATGGACTTTTCCATCTATGATGTCAGTGGTTAAAAGCTTTCTAAATAAAGCTTAATGTCTTTTGATGCTTATGTGCTTAATGGCCTTAAATGCTTGAACCCCGCTAAATGCTGCTTGCAGCTTTAATTCTGATTTGTTTTTACAGCATTCAAAGCAATAATAGTGAGGCGGCACAACTGCTGCGGGATTCTGGGACCTGCTGCCCAGGTTTTCACTGGACCCAGACAGGCTCCTGATACTTTTATGGCAAGACAAGACAGAGTTCAGGCAACGCTCTCGTCACTCTTCAGGCCATATGGTTCCAGAGACAGAGTAAGGGCAAGGCCTAAGCCTTTCATCACTCCCTGGTGCCATGATTTTTTCTGTCTGGCTGAACCAAACACTGTATCAGTCCCAAGGCCGGAGGAAACAGTGTCTTTGCATTCCGTTGGCCTTGGAAAGCGGCGTGTCAGATTTAAAGACAGTAAATGTTCATTTAGAGAATTTTGTACTGCTCTGTACGAATTCTTCCCTGCACTGAGAGATAGTGGCGGCTTCAAAATAATGAGATCCACTAGAAATAAATCCTTAGTTGACATAGCAATACCACCAGATGGCTACACAGTAGAATATCTGAGGCATGAAAGTGGACTGAACAGGGCAATGGCCTACATAGTACCTCTGCAGCATCGATTGATGCCATGTAATCAGCAGGTTGATGAACAGGTAATGAACAATTTTTTTTAAAATTTTTTTTCCACATTTACATTTGTTGTGAATGGAAATTACAACTTTGATTTAATTCTGTATGTATAGGTGTTTGCAATGGACACTTGCCACAGATGCTCCCTTGAGGTGCCACTTTGTGACCTGCAAAGGCATTTAACCCAGTGTCAAGAAAAGTAAGTTGAAGGGGTTGTTGATGCAAATATGAAATTTCATACACTTTCACACCTACAGTAAGGGTAATTTAGCACCCTCAGTTCAGACAATCTCCATTTCTTTGGACTGTGGGGGAAACCCACTCTTACACACAGAGAACATGCAAACTCCACACAGAAAAGCATCCTGGATCGCGTCTAACCCAGCTATTAAACCGACAGAGATTTTTATAGTGCAGACTGTAATATTGTTTTTATGTCAGTTCTTTCGCATTGTACTTCATTATCTACTTAGCTATGTATCTACTTATTTAGTTATTAACTTGCACTTGTTGTGTTCCATTGTGTGTAGTACTGAACATTAGGGTTGGGTACCGAAACCCGGTTCCAATAGGGAACCGGTTCTGACATAAACGGTAGTAACCAGACCGAATAAGAACGCAACTTTCGGTGCCTGACTTTTTTCACCGCCCCCTATAAAACATCTCGCGGCACGAATGATCCAATAACAAAACATCTCCAGTTAACCAGCAGAGCATTCATTTAGTTCGTTTGTTAATTAATAGACGATCTAGCGCTGAACTGTGTTTTTTAAATCAAGTGATCAAAGTGCTCGTTGCCGCTGTGATCAGTGGCGCGGATCCAGTGTTTTCTCTTGTGGCTCGCGCACACCGCACTTTCTTCACTCGGACGCGCGCTTCAATACGTTGCAGAGATCGGTCTATTTATGAGGCGCCGTCTATATGAGTATGTGCGCGGAGAGTTTGTGTGTGCGTGCTCGCGTCTCAGATGAGTATGTGCGCGGAGAGTTTGTGTGTGCGTGCTCGCGTCTCAGATGAGTATGTGCGCGAGTTTGTGTGTGTGTGTGCTCGCGTCTCAGATGAGTATGTGCGCGAGTTTATGTGTGTGTGTGTGTGCTCGCGTCTCAGATGAGTATGTGCGCGAGTTTATGTGTGTGTGTGTGTGCTCGCGTCTCAGATGAGTATGTGCGTGGAGAGTTTGTGTGTGCGTGCTCGCGTCTCAGATGAGTATGTGCGCGGAGAGTTTGTGTGTGCGTGCTCGCGTCTCAGATGAGTATGTGCGCGAGTTTGTGTGTGTGTGTGTGCTCGCGTCTCAGGAGTATGTGCGCGGAGAGTTTGTGTGTGCGTGTGTGCTCGCGTCTCAGATGAGTATGTGCGCGGAGAGTTTGTGTGTGTGTGTGCTCGCGTCTCAGATGAGTATGTGCGCGAGTTTGTGTGTGTGTGCTCGCGTCTCAGGAGTATGTGCGTGGAGAGTTTGTGTGTGTGTGTGCTCGCGTCTCAGGAGTATGTGCGTGAAGAGTTTGTGTGTGCGTGCTCGCGTCTCAGATGAGTGTGCGCGGAGAGTTTGTGTGTGTGTGCTCGCGTCTCAGATGAGTATGTGCGCGGAGAGTTTGTGTGTGTGTGCTCGCGTCTCAGATGAGTATGTGCGCGGAGAGTTTGTGTGTGTGTGTGCTCGCGTCTCATAAGTATGTGCGCGAGTTTGTGTGTGTGTGTGTGTGCTCGCGTCTCAGGAGTATGTGCGCGGAGAGTTTGTGTGTGCGTGCTCGCGTCTCAGATGAGTATGTGCGCGAGTTTGTGTGTGTGTGTGCTCGCGTCTCAGGAGTTTGTGTGTGTGTGTGCTCGCGTCTCAGATGAGTATGTGCGCGGAGAGTTTGTGTGTGCGTGCTCGCGTCTCAGATGAGTATGTGCGCGGAGAGTTTGTGTGTATGTGTGTGTGTGTGTGTGCTCGCGTCTCAGATGAGTATGTGCGCGAGTTTGTGTGTGTGTGCTCGCGTCTCAGGAGTATGTGCGCGGAGAGTTTGTGTGTGTGTGCTCGCGTCTCAGATGAGTATGTGCGTGGAGAGTTTGTGTGTGTGTGTGCTCGCGTCTCAGGAGTATGTGCGTGGAGAGTTTGTGTGTGTGTGTGTGCTCGCGTCTCAGATGAGTAGGCTATGTGCGTGGAGAGTTTGTGTGTGCGTGCTCGCGTCTCAGATGAGTATGTGCGCGGAGAGTTTGTGTGTGTGTGTGTGCTCGCGTCTCAGGAGTATGTGCGTGGAGAGTTTGTGTGTGTGTGTGCTCGCGTCTCAGGAGTATGTGCGTGGAGAGTTTGTGTGTGCGTGCTCGCGTCTCAGATGAGTGTGCGCGGAGAGTTTGTGTGTGTGTGCTCGCGTCTCAGATGAGTATGTGCGCAGAGAGTTTGTGTGTGTGTGTGCTCGCGTCTCAGATGAGTATGTGCGCGAGTTTGTGTGTGTGCTCGCGTCTCAGATGAGTATGTGCGCGGAGAGTTTGTGTGTGTGTGTGCTCGCGTCTCATAAGTATGTGCGCGAGTTTGTGTGTATGTGTGTGCTCGCGTCTCAGGAGTATGTGCGCGGAGAGTTTGTGTGTGCGTGCTCGCGTCTCAGATGAGTATGTGCGCGAGTTTGTGTGTGTGTGTGTGCTCGCGTCTCAGATGAGTATGTGCGCGGAGAGTTTGTGTGTGCGTGCTCGCGTCTCAGGAGTTTGTGTGTGTGTGTGCTCGCGTCTCAGATGAGTATGTGCGCGGAGAGTTTGTGTGTATGTGTGTGTGTGCTCGCGTCTCAGGAGTATGTGCGCGGAGAGTTTGTGTGTGCGTGCTCGCGTCTCAGATGAGTATGTGCGCGAGTTTGTGTGTGTGTGTGCTCGCGTCTCAGGAGTTTGTGTGTGTGTGCTCGCGTCTCAGATGAGTATGTGCGCGGAGAGTTTGTGTGTGTGTGCTCGCGTCTCAGGAGTTTGTGTGTGTGTGCTCGCGTCTCAGATGAGTATGTGCGCGGAGAGTTTGTGTGTGTGTGTGTGTGCTCGCGTCTCAGATGAGTATGTGCGCGAGTTTGTGTGTGTGTGCTCGCGTCTCAGGAGTATGTGCGCGGAGAGTTTGTGTGTGTGTGCTCGCGTCTCAGATGAGTATGTGCGTGGAGAGTTTGTGTGTGTGTGCTCGCGTCTCAGATGAGTATGTGCGCGGAGAGTTTGTGTGTGTGTGCTCGCGTCTCAGATGAGTATGTGCGCGAGTTTGTGTGTGTGTGTGCTCGCGTCTCAGATGAGTATGTGCGCGAGTTTGTTTGTGTGTGTGTGCTCGCGTCTCAGATGAGTATGTGCGCGAGTTTGTGTGTGTGTGCTCGCGTCTCAGATGAGTATGTGCGCGAGTTTGTGTGTGTGTGCTCGCGTCTCAGATGAGTATGTGCGCGGAGAGTTCTGCGCGTCTTGTGTGTGTAGAGTTTGCGTGTGTGTGTGCGTGAGCGACTTTAGATGTGACGTTGTGCATTTCATATAGCTGGAGCATTCAGCAGTATACATGTATGTGTGACTACTTAGTATGTGTATGCAAGCGTTTTATGTGTCCGTGAATGAAGTTCGATTTAAGCCCTAGACGGCGCCTCACATCTATTTGTTCTGGTGAAATCACAACATATAATGCACACAAAGTGTCCCTGCTTGATATACAACCACTGATGAGCATAATCGGTTTAAAAAAAACAAAAAAAACAACAACCTACGAATGCGGATTAGAACCCAAAACCTCTGACACTCTTGACTAAAGTTCAAGTTCAGCTGCAGTGTTCCTCTTCGGGTAAGTCTAGTATTTTAATGCCAACTGCAAATCTTGCATATCAAGTATGAAGTATATCAAGTATATTTATATGAGGCTATACTATGTGTGTTAAATATTTCTGCTCAGTGTCAGATATTTCTCTGTTTTGTAAAAGTCTATTATATATATATATATATATATATATATAAAAAAATATATATATATATATATATATATAAATAAATAATATGAGAAGACAAAATTTTGATCTTAACTTAAGTGTTTTCGGCTACATCAGCAACATTTTTTATTTAATCAGAAATCAGAAAATCTTTTTCAGAAAACACACAGGTATTTTTTTTTTTGATAAAGTGTGTGTGATTTTTTTTTTTTGATAAAGTGTGTGTGATTTTTTTTTTTTGATAAAGTGTGTGTGGTTTCGTTTTCTTAAGTACCGGTTTAAGAACCGTTTAAGCACCGGAACCGTTTGAAAAATACCGAGTAGGTACTGGTATCGGATAAAACCCAACCAATACCCAACCCTACTGAACATGCAGAAAATGTTTCCAGTCCATCAACAACTTCCACGTAAGGCTTTATACGTTTTTTTTTATTTATTTTTTTATCATTTTTAACAATAGTTTTAAATGGTTCGCATGAAAATTTTGACATAGTTTAATCATCTTAAATAGTTCCTAGAAATGTTTGGTTTTACTCACACTAAACACACAAAGAGTTTAGGACAACATTTTAAGATTGATTCACCATTCAGTTTTCATTGCTCTATATAAATCTTTATCCAACATACACATTCTGTCCTGAATTCTCTTTTGTGTTTACTGGAAGTAGGTTAGAGAGGTTTATACTGTAATATAATACAATAAAACAATTTTATTTTTATTTTATTTTTTATGTGACCAGTCAGTTTATAAAAAGTCATGACATATTAACCCTTCTATAGCTTATAAGTAAAATGTTCAAAAATGTGATCCACGTTGTGTTTTAGAGTGGAAGGATTGCAGGTGGATAGAAGTATATCACTTAGAGTGGGACTGATGTTGGATGTCAACAAGTCTGTGTTCAACAGCCGTTTGGGTAATTACACATTAGAAATTTTAACATATAGGGTCCTATCTTGCACCCAGCGCAATTGACTTTGTACAGCGACGCATGTATCATTCCTATTTTGCACCCGACGCACAGCGGACTTTCCCTCCACAGAAACACGTCGGTTAACTAAGAAATACACTTGCGCTCCCGGGGGTGGTTCAGCGCAAAGAGGAGGCGTGTTCCGGCGCAAACGTTCCCTCATGCTATTTTGCAGGTTTAGAAAACAATTCCGCCACTGACCGAAAAAATCTAGTTTAAAGTCAGTGGCGTGTTGCACATGTTATTCATATGCTATTTTAAGGGCGCATGCTTGGCCATAATCAATGTAGCGTGTGCACAACACACACTTTGATTCTCTCATCTACACAGAAGCAGCAGTTTTCATTTTTGCAAATCATACATTATTACGATAGATAGATAGATAGATAGATAGATAGATAGATAGTTTATTATAAAAGCATAAATCTAGCTTACACATTTACCCAAATTATCATACGCCTGTTTAACCGAAGCTAATCTGGGTGTGTTTCTCCATCCCCAATGTCACTTCTCTGTGTTTTACGGCCCTGACGAGAACGTCGGTCTCCTCGGCTGTGAACCGCTCCTGGCGCGCGTCTGGCAAATCCGCCGTTATAATAGCAAGCCGCCATGGAACAAGCGTGTCTGCTCTTAAAGGGAATGTGAGATGACGCTCTGATTGGTTTATTTCACGTTACGCCCAAACCACACCTATGAGTAATGAAGCTACTTCAGACCAACACATTTTAGATTTGCGTCGGAGAGTCATTTATCCCGCTGGTACAATAGCAACAGCGCCCGAGACCCGCCCACAAAGTTACTTGTGTTTCACGCTTGATTTTGACATCCTTGCATACTTGCGTTTCAGATCGTTAAAATAGGACCCCTTATTTTATAATTGTACATTATAAGTACTTTGAAAAAAAACTATTTTTTCCTTGTTTAGTTCTACCATTGAAGAAAATAACAGCACAACTCAATGTTCCTGCAAAGAGGTTCGATGAACTCTTAAGAGAGACATTTCCTCAATTAAAAAAAAAAGATTTCTGATTTCTGCAGGGTAGATCGCCACAGAACAGTGCATGTTTTGCCTGTTGAATTAAGGACACCACGGGATGTCAAAATGTACCCTGACATGGGACGATCTGCACTGTATTTAAGGCCAAAGGTACAAATCTTACATTTTTTAACTTTGTGAACATGAGAAGTGCTTGAGAAATGGTCAATTTGTTTTATAGTATTGACGTTGTAGCTTACATAAAATCAATGTTTATGATGTTTGTAAGGTAGACCTTGAGGATAGTGAACCTGAGTGCAGAGTTGTCATGGAACAGGTTTGTTGTGTCTTCCTTTTTCTCTACATTTTTCAGTTGCCAATAACAAAAGAATTGTCTGATCTGGGAGCACTTCCAGTTTTAGTTTATTTCCGCCCATGTAGTCAATAATTTTATCCCTTCAAGTTGTCATTTGATAATCAAAATGACGCATTTAAACTTTGTTTCTGTTAATTTTTTCCTGACTTTAAATAGCTTGAATTGCTTCATTTAGTATACACGGATGTATGAATATGCAAATGTCCTTGCCTACATTCATACACTTGGAGTACCTGATCCACAAGGTTTAATATAGTAAATGACACATGATGGCAAGTGGAAATATTGGTTTAATTAATCCATATATGTTTGAGCCTGAAAGTGATTCAAAAGAAGAGCAAGAGTGAATTATACAGGCTTGTCTACAAGTCCATGTATCAGAATGATCGCTCTCTACAATGTCAGATACATATAGTATGTCATGATTACACACATAATGTTGGCTTGACTGTGTTATCAAACAGCTAATAAAGTGTTGTTAATTTTACAAACCGTTATTGTGATTTAAGGTTGACCTTGAGGACATTGATTCAGAACCAGAGAGCAATGTTATACAGGTTTGTTTTATAAATTTCACAATGGGCCCTCATTTGGCATTGAATTCTTGTATATTACATCTGTATATAACTGGCTTGTTGTACTTCTTTCTGTCATTGTTATTAGGAGGACTTAGAGGGGAGTCATGGAAGTCATTCAGAGTCAGAGGATAGCATCATAGCACAGGTATTTTAAGGAAAAACAAAACCCTCTTTGCATGTTGATCATGTACAATAAAATGTTAATTTCCGTAACGTGCTCCAAGTAGTAAAAATTGTACATAAACAAAATGTATGTATGACAGCATATGATAACAATTTTTATCTTGTATCTGTAATTTGTATTGAAATAATGATCAAGTGTAGCATTAGTTCTGGCAGGTCATGTTAGTCAAGCTCGCACTGGCTGAGTCTCAGCTGACCTACGTGTAGGAGTACGATTCCTATCACATTTTAAAATGAATACATGCTATTCACTGTGGAACAATAAGTTTTACTTTACTGTTTATGAACGGAATGGTTATGAAATGCATTGATCTACTCTGACTTCTTAGTGTATTATTCCTAGTGTTAAGGTAAAATGAAATGGTAGTGATTTTAAAAGGTTCAATATTGTGAAACATTCTGTCGAACATGCAACTTTCTCTTTTAAGGAGGACCAGACGGTGAGCCATGAGGACAGTAACGCTTTACAGGTTGTTGTCATGTACCGTACACTTTGTTAAAATGTTAAAACATGAAGTTCTTTTTGATATTACTTTGAATGCTTTTGGAATTGTTTTAGGAATGGAGGGCTTTACGGCAACAGCAAGATGAAGAATATGCTCTGTCCCTAAGAACTGATCAAGATAAAGTATGTTTATTTTTGGGGGACATTAAATGTAATAATAACAACTTAATCATTATTGATTAATTTCAAGTATTGAATGTATGGCATGACTTTTTTTATTTCAAGTATGACATGACTTTTACATTTTTTTCCTTGACCTCGGTAATGTTAGTAAAAACAATTGCATCAAAAGTGATCATAAAACACTGAGTTTATTACTTATTTATTCATTTATTATTATAGTCTCCATAATTTCTCATTAGAAGTGTAATTACAAGCAACACTCTTTTCAAACAGGTCTCTAAACATTCATTACACGTTTCTTAAATCCAGTGTAATTTTTCCTATAACAACAGGATCAGAGGATCCGTGAAGAGGAAGAAAATGAACAGAAACGTTTAAAGGTAGGACTTTTGTATTAGCTTATCATAATGTTGTATTTTTCAGAATTCAGTTTTAATAGCAATAGCAATGGTGTTGATGTTGAATTTTGCACATGGTTTGTCTTATAGCATATTAAAAACACCACATAGACATATACACAACATAAAAACCTGATTTTCACCACAGGGGGACTTTAACTTTTGCAGATAATTGATGAACGAAAAAACAGAGTCCCTGAGGAACCCGCTGATGGCATTTTCCTGGTAATTCCATCAAAATGAGAAGATTTCAACCATCTGATCTTATGCAGGTAAGAACGGTTTAATACGTAAGGGATAATCCATGGCTAGCCGTGCATTAAGCAATTTAAATGCATGTCGTGGAGGCAAAGAACCGCTTATAATTATATATTTGCCAGCATTGACAACTTTAAAGCTGTTATTGATGTTAACAGCGCAGTAATTGACTGGAAGATTATTTTTTTTGATTGAACATAGCACATAAATTAACAGCAACAACTTGACATAGTGACGTACACATAAGAGGAGACCCAGTAATGGCTATATACAACAAACATACAAAAAACCCCAGCTTAAGCTGAAGCTATAGATGTGGTAGTTTAAACATGTACGGTGGTAAGGTAAAGCAATAGGTTCATGAATTGTAATAGTATTATTAAGTACATTTCCGGGTATTTTGGAAAAAAATATAGATGAGTAATAGACAATAGACATCAATACAATTTAAAACAACAGCAACAACAATAATAATAATAGTAGTATTAGTCGAAGTAGGAGTGAAACAGTGGCAGTAGCAGTAGGCTAATAAGTAATAATAATAAATAATGATATCTATTAATGATATCAGTAATATCATCTCGATTTTATACATTTTGGACCAGTCAATGAAACGATTGCAATGTAACCCCCTAGTTGCTGAGAAATATAATGTAGCGATTCAGAGCCTGGTATAATTGACATTTATTCAATGCAGTAAACCATATAAAACCTTATGCAACATTGTTATATTAGTGTGAAATATAATTTTTATGACCGGTACATTTTTACATTTTTAGAGGTAAACGTTTTTGGGTTTTCAGGTCCTCTTTGACTATGTTGGATCCCATACCTGTGCGACAGAGTTTTTCATCATCCGAGAAATTACATCAGCCCTGTCAGTTATGAGCACTACCACAGGAACACTTCTGGACCACAACATGACTTATCCATTGAATAGCCATGTTCAACGGTTGCACATGGAAGATATTCAGGTGAAAATAGCCTCATTCATATTTCTGACTGTCAGATTTTGGTTGTTTTGAATGCATTTAAGAAGCACCCAAACAGTACTTGGGTAACACTGTACAATAAGGTAATTAATGACTGAATTATAATTTTTGGGTGAGCTAACCCTTTAATCTTAAAAACCAACACTGCAACTTCACTATTACAGACTGTTCCTTCAACCACATCAGAACATTCAACGCCACCTTCTCCAGAACATTCAACGCCACCTTCTCCAGAACATTCAACGCCACCTTCTCCAGAACATTCAACGCCACCTTCTCCAGAACATTCAGCGCCAATTTCTCCAGAACATTCAGCGCCACCTTCTCCAGAACATTCAGCGCCAATTTCTCCAGAACATTCAGCGCCACCTTCTCCAGAACATTCAGCGCCACCATCTCCAGAACATTCAACGTCACCTTGTCCAGAACATTCAACGCCACCTTCTCCAGAACATTCAACGCCACCTTCTCCAGAACATTCAGCGCCAATTTCTCCAGAACATTCAGCGCCACCTTCTCCAGAACATTCAGCGCCACCTTCTCCAGAACATTCAACGCCACCTTCTCCAGAACATTCAACGCCACCTTCTCCAGAACATTCAACGTCACCTTCTCCAGAACATTCAACGTCACCTTCTCCAGAACATTCAACGTCACCTTCTCCAGAACATTCAGCGCCACCTTCTCCAGAACATTCAACGCCACCTTGTCCAGAACATTCAGCGCCACCTTCTCCAGAACATTCAGCGCCACCTTCTCCAGAACATTCAGCGCCACCTTCTCCAGAACATTCAGCGCCACCTTGTCCAGAACATTCACCTTTGTCTTATGCAGAGCCTTCACCTCTGCCTTCTCCTGTGGCATCACCATCAGTGGCATTAGTCTCCACACCAGAGTCAGTGGAGAATGAATATATTTTTTGATGAATTTACATGGTTTAAATATTTTTTAATTTATATGTAGTAAAACAAAACTGACATTTTTTTATTTTCTCTTTTCAGCGTTGACCTCAACGCATTGCTGCGTAACATGCAGAACAGAGTGGACTCTTCACATCAACACCAACATCAAACCAGATCAATGCCACACGAGACAACATCTTGGGAAGTGCTTTTCGGCGTCAGCGGTTTGACCCGGAGAAGAAACTCGATGTCATTTTTAGAGATGCTGCTGATACTGCAGAGGGGGCAGCTGATGAGGGTGGTCCCACAAGAGAGTTTTTAACTTTATTGATGAAGGACATACATACCTGTGAGGTTTTTGAAGGTCCTGACTGGCAGAAGACTCTTTCCTGCAATTCGAAAGGTGACTTTTGTCCATTGTTTTGTCCACGTGTAATATACAGTATATGCAATATCACACAAGTAGCCGTCCGATATGTCTGTATATCATCACTGCTGTGATTCGGCCATGATAGGCAATCACAGCTGTGCTGACATACAGACATATCGGACGGCTACTTGTGTGATACTTATGCCGTCAAAATGTTGTATAAAATGCAATATCACACAAGTAGCCGTCCGATATGTCTGTATGTCAGCACAGCTGTGATTGCCTATCATGGCCGAATCACAGCAGTGATGATATACAGACATATCGGACGGCTACTTGTGTGATATTGCATTTTATACAACATTTTGACGGCATAAGTGTGTAAGAAACAACAACGGTGCATCTTTTGTGCAGAACTACTTCCTTCTGCCACGGATTCAAATCTCAAGTTGACAGTTTAAAAGTTGTGGCGTTACTAATTTTAAAACATCACTTACAACTAGTAACGAACGAACGAACATTGAGTCTCTTCATTGAAGCTTATTGCATTATGCAGAGTACATTATTATGAGAGAGATCGACCAATACTATAGAAATAGAAAGACAGTTCACTCCTATAACTTGTGAATGGGAGAAACTGCAACGCACAGTATGGCGGAATAGTCCCGCCTTCTAAAGTAAAAGAGCCAATCGCTGATTCGTAAAGTCATTGCGTTACTGCAGCTGCTGTTAGAAGCTCCGATTCCCATATAAACCTGAGACTAGTGTTTATGACTGCACATGCGCATTGGCTCGTCTAGCCTGAAAAATAATCTATTTGAGCATAAGGAACAACATTTATGGGACACTTCATGTCAAATTGTGTTGCCTATTTGAAATATGTAATTTAATTGGAAGTTCAGCTAGCAGTTTTTGAGATACCATGATTCCCCCATTCAAATAGATAGGACTTGGTCTTGGATGACCGATGTAATGATGTGGAGGATGCAGAAGAATCCATTCGCAGCTTTATTAGAATAATCAACAGGCAGGGTAAAACAGGGGCAGACTGAACAACGGAGATGATCTCAGAGCAGAAGTAGATAACAGGCAAGGGTCGAGGCAGGCGGCAGGAATCACAGTCCAATGAACAATCCAGGTCAAGGTAGGCAGCAGAAGAATCAGAGGTCGATATAACAGTCCGAGTCGAGGTAGGCAGCAGAACAATCAGAGGTCGATATAACAGTTCGAGTCGAGGTAGGCAGCAGAACAATCAGAGGTCGATATAACAGTCCGAGTCGAGGTAGGCAGCAGAAGAATCAGAGGTCGATATAACAGTCCGAGTCGAGGTAGGCAGCAGAAGAATCAGAGGTCGATATAACAGTCCGAGTCGAGGTAGGCAGCAGAAGAATCAGAGGTCGATATAACAGTTCGAGTCGAGGTAGGCAGCAGAACAATCAGAGGTCGATATAACAGTCCGAGTCGAGGTAGGCAGCAGAACAATCAGAGGTCGATATAACAGTTCGAGTCGAGGTAGGCAGCAGAACAATCAGAGGTCGATATAACAGTTCGAGTCGAGGTAGGCAGCAGAACAATCAGAGGTCGATTTAACAGTCCGAGTCGAGGTAGGCAGCAGAAGAATCAGAGGTCGATATAACAGTTCGAGTCGAGGTAGGCAGCAGAAGAATCAGAGGTCGATATAACAGTCCGAGTCGAGGTAGGCAGCAGAAGAATCAGAGGTCGATATAACAGTCCGAGTCGAGGTAGGCAGCAGAAGAATCAGAGGTCGATATAACAGTCCGAGTCGAGGTAGGCAGCAGAAGAATCAGAGGTCGATATAACAGTCCGAGTCGAGGTAGGCAGCAGAAGAATCAGAGGTCGATATAACAGTCCGAGTCGAGGTAGGCAGCAGAAGAATCAGAGGTCGATATAACAGTTCGAGTCGAGGTAGGCAGCAGAAGAATCAGAGGTCGATATAACAGTTTGAGTCGAGGTAGGCAGCAGAAGAATCAGAGGTCGATATAACAGTCCGAGTCGAGGTAGGCAGCAGAAGAATCAGAGGTCGATATAACAGTCCGAGTCGAGGTAGGCAGCAGAACAATCAGAGGTCGATATAACAGTTCGAGTCGAGGTAGGCAGCAGAAGAATCAGAGGTCGATATAACAGTCCGAGTCGAGGTAGGCAGCAGAACAATCAGAGGTCGATATAACAGTCCGAGTCGAGGTAGGCAGCAGAAGAATCAGAGGTCGATATAACAGTCCGAGTCGAGGTAGGCAGCAGAAGAATCAGAGGTCGATATAACAGTCCGAGTCGAGGTAGGCAGCAGAAGAATCAGAGGTCGATATAACAGTTCGAGTCGAGGTAGGCAGCAGAACAATCAGAGGTCGATATAACAGTCCGAGTCGAGGTAGGCAGCAGAACAATCAGAGGTCGATATAACAGTTCGAGTCGAGGTAGGCAGCAGAACAATCAGAGGTCGATATAACAGTTCGAGTCGAGGTAGGCAGCAGAACAATCAGAGGTCGATTTAACAGTCCGAGTCGAGGTAGGCAGCAGAAGAATCAGAGGTCGATATAACAGTTCGAGTCGAGGTAGGCAGCAGAAGAATCAGAGGTCGATATAACAGTCCGAGTCGAGGTAGGCAGCAGAAGAATCAGAGGTCGATATAACAGTCCGAGTCGAGGTAGGCAGCAGAAGAATCAGAGGTCGATATAACAGTCCGAGTCGAGGTAGGCAGCAGAAGAATCAGAGGTCGATATAACAGTCCGAGTCGAGGTAGGCAGCAGAAGAATCAGAGGTCGATATAACAGTCCGAGTCGAGGTAGGCAGCAGAAGAATCAGAGGTCGATATAACAGTTCGAGTCGAGGTAGGCAGCAGAAGAATCAGAGGTCGATATAACAGTTTGAGTCGAGGTAGGCAGCAGAAGAATCAGAGGTCGATATAACAGTCCGAGTCGAGGTAGGCAGCAGAAGAATCAGAGGTCGATATAACAGTCCGAGTCGAGGTAGGCAGCAGAACAATCAGAGGTCGATATAACAGTTCGAGTCGAGGTAGGCAGCAGAAGAATCAGAGGTCGATATAACAGTCCGAGTCGAGGTAGGCAGCAGAACAATCAGAGGTCGATATAACAGTCCGAGTCGAGGTAGGCAGCAGAAGAATCAGAGGTCGATATAACAGTCCGAGTCGAGGTAGGCAGCAGAAGAATCAGAGGTCGATATAACAGTCCGAGTCGAGGTAGGCAGCAGAACAATCAGAGGTCGATATAAACAATCCAAAGTCAGTAACAGTTCAGCAAACACAGGAAAAACCGCTCAGAAATTATACGCCGGGGCAATGCAATACTTCGCAATGAACTTGAGAGTGAACGGGGTTTATATGGGTGAGTGTGGATGAGCTGCAGGTGTATGTGCAATCAGTCCCAGGTAAGCGGCATGATGGGATGTTGAGTTTGTAATGGTTAATATTCTGGTGAAAGTGTCCTATAGTGATGAAGAGGAGGTGAAGTGGAAGCCTGCTCTGTAACAACCGAAATGGATTGCCTGGATTTCTCATGACAACAACACTAGTAAATGCATTTGTCAGTTGTGTCTTATGGTTGTTTAAAGTAAAAACCAATTACGTACAACCTAGTAGTTTCAGTCCCTTTCAATATAAAATTCCTTGCGACTCACTCATAAAGACAGTATTTGCCACCATCTAATGGCGTAATAAAGTAACTTTTACTCTAACTTTTACCCTTCACTACGGACCTTTTCTCAATACCAAATACTGCATATTAGTGATGTAAAATATTATTTATTGAACAATAATATTTAAATTAACAACAATAGCCAAAAGTATAAGATTGTACAATAGGAAATAAACTCAAGCAATCAATTAGGTCAAAATTACAAAAGTAGTGCTATAGTTAGTACTGGATTTAATTAAATAAATAACCGCTATCTACATAAGAGCCAGCAACAAATTCCAGAAAGACTGTGTGTGGGTGTGTGTGTGTATATATATATATAATACACACACAGATGCATATGTTTGTCTATTTGTGTTGCAGCTTTGTACGACAGTATGTACAAGCAAGTTGGACGAATTATTGCAGTTTGCCTCGTCCATGGTGGTGTCGAGCCACACTTCTTTTCTGAGCGACTATTTCTTCAAGTGTGCAACCTTAAGCCTCCTGCACCAAACACTGAAGAGATGGTCGACTATGGGTTCACAGAGAAGATGAAGGCGGTAAGATTTTTTGCAATCCTTTTTAAAAATTACTAATGCCCATATCAAAGGCATTTTGTGCCATTTGTCGTGTAAATTCATATTTTTGTTTCAGTGTCAAGCTGTTGTTACAGTAGTCATTGCACTGTAGAGATGCGGAGATCAGCTGTAACATAACCTGCATTTGCTGTTAAAAATAAATCATCCAACCGCCACCCCCATGCACTTATGAATTTCTCTGATTTAGATACCCACACCCAACCTGCCCGTTGTCATTCTTTTCTGCACTTTTTTCCTCACTTACATACATATCATGTTCACCCACACAGTTAGTACCAAATAGAGTTTCAGTAATTGCAGAATTATGTCGACGACAATATAACTGTGTATACTATGATGAAGAGAGAACTCTGAAGTATGCAGTTTATTAACTCCATTCCTAGGGACCATTATGTGAATCCATTGGTTGTACACTTACTCCATCTTAAATGCCTTATGATTTAGATCCAATCGGCACAGAGTGTTGCTGAAGCACAGAAGGCCATCACAGGAGCTGCTGACGAACTGGCAATGTTGGGGTCACTGCGGCATATACAGACCTTAGAGGACAGAGATGATATGGTGGTAGCAGCAACAAACTTCTGGCTGGAGAGCAGGTTGAGGGATTCTGTGGAACAGTGAGTTTCTGAATATAGCCTACTAATGTCTTAACTTCAGTTATACAACCAGAATTAAGGCTTTTGAAAGTCAAAGACTCTGACTCTGCACACAATGACTGATTGCAACTAGAAAGTCCATGTAACTAATATAAAATGGATTCAAAGCAGAAAAACCATGCATATATATATATATATATATATATACAGGTGAAACTCGAAAAATTTGAATATCGTGCAAAAGTTATAATTTTGAGGATTATAGCTTATGAAAACCCCAAATTCAAAATTCAGAAAATTTGATTACATGAAATCAATAAAAAAAAATAAAAAAAATACAGAAATGTCGGCCCTCTGAAAAGTATAATCATGCATATGTATATAGTTATATATCCTAAATATATTAGTTTCACCTTTTAATTTGAATTACTGAAATACATGAACTCTTACACGAGTTTCACCTGTATAAGGTCCAATATGTGGCAATAATACAGGGAGTCGGTTGGTACAAAAATACTATGAAATTGAAGATTAAAATGTAATCTTATTTGTATACAAACACTTAAATTACACACAAGGAAGTTTACACAATAATAAAGTTGTTACATTAACTTTACAATTACATAATTATGGTTCTACTCTAATTAGTTTCTTGAAATATAAACAATGAAATGGTGGCTGTCGTGAAAATAATGAGTATTATATAATTACGGCATTTTTGGAAAGAATTATTTTTCTTGCATGATATAGTGCCTACTAGGGAGGTCTGTCCAACACTAGACCCCTTACACCTGGTTCACACCGGATGCGGAAGCGGCGCGGAACGGAAAATCACGCGCGGTCCGGCGCCTTCCTGTTGGCTTCTGCGTCCGGTGTGAACCAGGCCTTAAACTGAAATAATTTGACCATAGCTTGTTTATGCTTGTCCTTTTTTTCCATTTTTTTTTTTCTTTTTTTTTTCAGATTTAAAGAAGGCCTGGAGTGTTTACAGCTTCTGGAACATTTGCAAAAGCATCCCAATCTCTTTAGAGGGGTACTAATGTTTGAGGAGAAGCCACTTACAGCAAGAGATTTGGCTGAGCTCTTTATTCCACAGCTGTCTCCAGTTGGCACCAACAGACGAGCACTGGAGAACAGAATAGTTTGTTTCTGGAGGGATTGGCTCCTAGATGTGGAAGGTAACATTACACAATCTGTTATAAGGTATATGGTTTTATGGATGTCACAAATAACATGCCCTTACGCAATACATGTTTGTTAAAGGGATAGTTAGATAAAAGCCTTTACATGGTTCACTCTTGAGTCATTATTCTTTAAGATACTGCACTGATGCATTTCGGCCCATTCAGCCTTCCTCACTGTGTGTCAGGTACGAAATGAGTCACAGGTGTACTGTAGATGTAAATAGTTACTAGGTAGAGATGGGAGAAACCTAAAGGACCATTACATAACTACCTATAATATATCATACCTATAATATAACTATGTAATGTTTATAATGTAACTATTACAAAATATCACAAGCATCAAAGAAAGAAAAAAAGTGACCACCACATCATGTATTTTTTTTCTCTCTTTTTTTTCTTTGATGTTTGTGATTGTACTTTGTATGATATTATAGGTCCCCCTGTAATGGTCCTTTTGGTTTCCACGATCTCTACTGAGTAACTAATTCCATCTACACCTGTGGCTCACTGCACCTGCCATTAGAAGCTCTGGTTGCTATAGACAGCGTTCTAAGATGTGGACTTAAGACTGCACATGAGCACTGGTTGCCCCATCTGAAAAATGGTTCTATCTAAAAAAATCTAACTCTAAATTACTACATTGTTTAAATTAATACATTTTTAGCTAACTGTGATTTTGTATATGTACATTTCTAAAATACATAACTCATGTTTCACTGTTTTGTGTATTAATAAAGGTTTCGCCATCAACTTGAGTCTCCTGGAATTGATTTCATTGATGTTCAGTGATAGTGACATTAACTCCACGTGTTATTGATGGTTTGTTGATTTTAAAAATGAAAACTGATGCTCATTTTTGCTGCAAGTCTGTTTCTTTAATTATGTTTTGCAGAACCCTGTCATATTAGTAACGTGTGTTCTTATACAGTTCAAGGACATCAAGCATATGTGAGGTTGGTTTTTGATAAACAAATCTTGAGTTGTAATTCTTCTATCAATCTTGCCCAGTCTGGCCAGTGCGCCTCGTCTAACCCATTCTGCAAACACCAGTGGGACGTGTTTGAACAACTGACGCCATGTTGGGTTAGTGGTTTCAGAATCAGATGATGAGTCAAGTCAAGTCAGGGTTTATTTATATAGCACAAGTTTAACACAACCGTAGTTGATCCAAAGTGCTTTACAGTATAATACAAAAGATAAAATAAAAACAAAATAAGAGAAAAGGTAGTAGTATAAAAAAGAGAGATAAAATCAAATATCAAAACCATTCAGTGTGTATACATACAGTACATACATAACGTAGAACACCGAGTTATTTAAAAAACATACACAATATTACTCAAATGCAAGAGAGTAAAAATGGGTCTTTAAGCTGGATTTAAAAGCAACCAGAGATGGAGAGAGCCTAATAGTTAAAGGTAAATTGTTCCAGAGCTTTGGGGCAACTACAGAAAAAGCTCGATCACCTTTTGATTTACACCGGGAGCGTGGGACAGATAAGAGTGACTGATCACAAGATCTTACTGACCTAGAGGCTGTGTATGGCCTAATAAGATCACACATATAATCTGGGGCCGAGCTATGTAGGGCCTTGTATGCGAAAATAAGGATCTTAAAGTCGACTCTAAATTTTATTGGTAGCCAATGCAATGAGGCAAGAACAGGGGAGATGTGATCCCTTTTCTTAGTTCCTGTTAGCAATCTGGCTGCTGAATTTTGAACCATTTGTAACCGAGACAGTGTAGTTTGAGGTAGGCCAACGTACAGAGAATTGCAGTAGTCCAATCGAGAGGAAATTAGCGCATGAATCACAATTTCAAGGTCTTTACTAGATAGAAAGTTTTTCACTTTTGCTATAGATCGTAGTTGAAAAAAGCTACTCTTTACAACTGCATTTACATGCCTGTCAAATTGGAGAAGAGGGTCAAAGTAGACTTCAAGGTTTTTTGCATAATTGTGTAAGTTGTTACTTAAGGGACCTAACTGTGTTTTAATGGAGTTGTTGGTAGCAGCAGGACCCAGTAGAAGCACTTCAGTTTTATTTTCATTCAGTTGCAGTGAGTTATTTGTCATCCAGGTCTTGACTTCGTTAAGGCATGTAAAGAGGTTGTCTAATGAAAAGTCATTTCCTGGTTTGATTGGGAGATATAATTGGAGGTCGTCAGCGTAACAGTGATAATTTATGTTATATTTCTTGAATATTGAGCCTAAAGGTAACATGTAGAGGGAAAACAAAAGGGGGCCAAGAATGGATCCCTGTGGAACGCCACAATGGATCGACGCAGAGGGTGAAGTAAATGACCTGATATTTACAGAGAAGGTCCTCCCCTGCAAGTATGAGGCGAACCACTGTAGAGCAAGGCCCTCTACTCCAACAAAATACTCCAGTCGTCTCAGTAGAATATTATGATCAATGGTGTCAAATGCAGCACTCAGATCTAAAAGTATCAGGATAACGGAAGACCCGGAATCGATAGACAATAGGATGTCATCTGTAACCTTCAGCAGTGCTGACTCAGTGCTATGCAGCACTCTAAAACCAGATTGAAATGGGTCTAAAATATTAAAAGTATTCAGATAAGAGGTAAACTGTAACAAGGCAGCTTTTTCCAAAATCTTTGAAAGAAAAGGTAGTTTAGAGATAGGCCGGTAGTTGTTATGCACGGTGTGGTCAAGGTGATGTTTCAATAGGGGCTGTACAATAGCATGAGGATAAATGACTGAATTCAGTCTTGAGTTCTGCTAGTTTCCCGCACTGCTGAATGCTAATAGACTTGTGGCCTGTCGCTACTCGGGTAAGTGTGAGATTAGTTTGAGCAACCTTTTTTATTTTAGGCTCTAGAAGGTGAATTGGTGTTTAGCGGTGTTCATCGCCGTGGTAACGTGCGCTACGGCTAACCTCAGGAGCAGGATTAGTCTGGGTAAACCAAACTGGACCAATCAGCTGTGAGTGAAGTGAAGCCACGCCCCCTGTAGCTCTTGCTCCAAATTAAATCAGTTTATAATAAACTTTAGAGACAAAATTGCTCATCTTTTGCTGCTAATTTATTATATATTATAATTACTTTTAATTCATATGTTATAATCATTATAGACTATTGACAATATTAAACTTTGCTTTTAAATTAATATAAGACATGTATTCATATATAATGCTTTTAAACGGGTATTAATTTGAGCTCTTAGTGAATCTATATTAGGCCTATTTTTTTATTATATTTTTTTCTTCACATGCGTTGATGCTGTTAGATATTTTCTTTTAGTTTTTTGTCCCAAAGTCAAGTCACCTTTATTTATATACAACTGAGTGAAAATTTTTTTAAAACAGTAGATAAGAAAATGTAATGACTTTTTTAACCCTAACCCAGTATAATATCAACATTGGCTAGGCTTACAACTGTAATGTAAACTTTAATCAACTAATCTATAAAACATTTCCACAAACCTTTACATTTGTAGTTTTTTTCTGATTTCATCAAATAGTAAAAATAATGAATGTATGTTGCTGTGTTAGGGGATATAGCTTATGTTAGTCAGTCAGACTTCAGATGACGCTAACACTGAAACAACATCACCAATGCTAGACTTTCTGAATGTCATAATCATTTGTTAACACACAAGTATTCAATTACAGTGAGCTCATTGTTAGTCCATTAAACTACTACATTGTTCAAATTAATACATTTTTAGCTAACTGTGATTTTGTATATGTACATTTCTAAAATACATAACTAAGACAGTCATCTCTGATAACAGATCACTGATAACTGTAATGTGGACTTTCTGTAAAGCTGCTTTGAAACGATGTGTATTGTGAAAAGTGCTATACAAATAAACATGAGTTGAATTCAATTGAATGTTTTTGCCATTCAATAATTTATGAACCGAAATGTCATATATACACTCTAAAAAACACTGTTAAAAACAACCCAAGGGCTGGGTTGGACAGAACACATGTTGGGTTAATTTTACCCAGCAAATTGGGTTGCTTATTTAACCCAGCATAATAGGTTGATTTAACACATTTTTAATTTTACATTTTTATTTTTTACTTCATCCATGAATTAATGTCTACGGATTAACTTAAATCCTCTAAACTTTTAAGAAATACTCGATACAACTACTGGCTTGCATGATAATTCCTTAATTTTCAGTCATATATTACATTATAGTATTTTTATAGCATTTTTAATACATATTGCCAAGATTTAAGCTCGTTTAACAAATGTTATAAGTATAAATGAGACATTTCTAAGTACTTCGAGTGTAATGTCCCGTTTCCACCGTCATGCACATCTTAAATGTTGCAGCTTCAACACCTAAATGTGTTTATGTGCAAAACGTGTGTGGTATAGTTTGAGTGTATTTTCCTTTGTCATTTGCACTGATAACAGTCTATAGCACAATGTGGTCTTATTTATATTACTAATTAATGTGATTGTTTTACTGGTTTTGTATTGTGCCTCAGTGTTGCATGATTTAGAATTTCTGAAATTAATTTGATTAATAATCTCTTTTCTATATTGTTCTGCTTGATTATAAATGATCTCAATAACTAATCTTATTTCAATTTGCATCATCAATTTACATTATAATCTGTTTATGGTGAGTTTGTAACATCTGTCCAGGAACTACAGATTAGAAACGTAGACTGTGTTTATTTCGCACTGGACAATCTGAGGTAACGTTACTCTGTACTGTAAAATCTCGCTAACGTGCCCTGATAAGAGTCTGCGGCAGTTTCACTGAATTATTCTATGCGGTCACAGACGCGCAGCAGGATTTTACGATGTGAAAGGATGGACCGATAGATATGGCTATAATTTTGCGCTACTGTAGGCAAATCTGACAAGGTAGGACAGATCGACAGAGCGTATTTAGGCCACACCCACACCCAGGGGGAAAACAAACCAACCTTCCCCATTGACTTTGCGAGAGGCTGCCTCCTTGTCATTTCTTACTTCTAACAAAAGACAGAAAAATGCCTAAAAGCTGCTGTGTGACAAGGTGTACAGCAAACAAGCTAAAAAACCCAGAAATAAGTTTTTATTAGCTCTCGACCCCAAAAAACGAGTGTTTAAGGACATAAAAGTGGATACAGGCAGTTGAGACAGAGCGTCACGTGTCTCATTCGCAATGCAAAGTCAATGGAGGCAGTTTGATTGTTTTTCCCCTTGGTGGGCGTGGTCTTCAGATTATGACGCGATGCGCTCTGTCTCTATTGGACCCGGAAACAGTATTCTCGGAGAGTGGTTCCACAGACAGGAGTCGCTAAGCAACAGCAACAAACAAACAAACAGTTAAAATAGAGTTTACGCGCGTTATCGACATAACCTTACAAACAATAGGAAACATGGAAGACTTAACGTTATCCCCTGAACAATCAGCCAACGCTAATATTTTAACGGTCTCTGAGGAAAACGCCAGCGGCACCCTAACAGAAGCTCCTGCACACGATATGACAGGTAAGTTAACGTTAATACAAAGCAAAACGCCGAATTCAGTTCAATTCTTGTGATTTGATTTAATATTGACTAATTTGGATAAATATTAGGTACACAAGATAGGCATTAATTCTTCTCAAGAAAAAAAAATCTCACCTAACCTTAATGCTGTAACGTAAACATACAGAGAGCCTAACGTTAATCTGATAAGCTGGTTAAAAATAACTCAAATGAAATATAATGCGTTTTTTTCCCGCGGTTGAAAAACACTGATTGATCGATATTATGTATGATGAATTTACATTTCGGTAAGTTGTACTGTTTCTTTTAACATTGTTCATTCGTGTTTATTTACTATTAGCTAGTAACGTTAGAGATGATCGCACATTTACAAGCGCCAAAACGGTATTTTGTTTGAATTTCGTAATAAAAGTGACAGAATTTGAGAGCTGAGATTTTTTTATATTACTCTGTCGGTCTCCGTGTCCTCTTTGCTTCGCAATTTTTCTGTGCGTGAGAAAATGGATGTGTGCTGTGGAGAGTGTGTTAAAAGTGTCAATTGCGTGTGTCTCACAGTGAATGCAGCTCTGCATTTCTCACATATATGCAGAAATAACTGTCTCAGGTAGCCAAAAATATGTGGGACAACGATGGCCCAAATCCAGATTCTGACTCCACTTGTGGGACACTAGCCGCCATAGATATAACGTTATACACTATGACTAGCCGTGGCGGCCGTTCTTAATGTTCTTCTTCATGTTCCACAGGCGATCAAGGAACGATGTCACCGGCACGGAATGGAGTAAAGAAGAAGAGCGTCCACAACAAGAAGAAGAGAAATGTCCACACCGTCACCAAGAAGAAGAGAAATGTCCATACTGTCACCAAGAAGAAGAGAAATGTCCACACCGTCACCAAGAAGAAGAGAAATGTCTACACCGTCAGAAAGGGTGTCGTTACAGCCGTTACAGGAACAAAATTTAAGATCGGTAGGAAAAAGGATTTGTCCATTATGTCAAACTTGTTGATGAAAGGGGACATTCACACAAAGCGTTTTGGTGTTTAAAAATACGAGTTTCAATACTACTATTTGAGTGTAGTCATCAAGTCTAGCTACCATAACTTTACATGGTATCTTATAGGCATTCAGTGGGCAGTCCTTAAAAGGTGCTGTCCTTACACACAGCCTTAGGGATGAGAGTTCCTAAAGAAAATGATTGGTAGAGATCAAAGATAGGCAGAGCTGAGTGTGGATGAGCTTCCGTCAGATTGACGAGGTCCATCTCAAGACTTTGTAGTGTGGAAAGGGGCAAAAGATTTCAGTCTAAGCCACACCAATTTGGTTTTATCCAGTAATGCTGATATTTATGGAAAAACAACATCATGGTTATAATATTGCCAATTGCTACGGCCATGTAATGTTTTTTTGCAAAGATAATGAAATGCAGACAAAACATTCTTAAAGCACTTGGGTTTATGCAAAATCATAAGTCATGCATAATTAATCATTATTAAAGCGTGAGTTTTTATTTAAAGTAAAGAACAATATTTCTGTGGATGTTTGTTCCCATTGAAAAAGAAAGATGATCCAGTATTGTCAGAGTCAATGCATATCAAAGGAATCTAATTTGATTTATTTGCAGTTCATACCGTCATTAAGGAGATGAAGATTCGTGAAGCCAAAACAACGGATACGATGCCAAATCTGATCTGGAATGACTCGGCCGTGCAAATGAAGAAAATCGCTGGGCTCAAGAACTACCAGGTACTCTTGATTTTCCTTTCAGTTCAAAGAATGAAAACTAAAAACAAACAAACACGCTGTTAAGGTTTCCTCTTATTTTCCCTTGATTAAGAGATGTGACCTTTACCATGGCAAATTTGTCAGGAACAGATTTGAACCAAAGTCCGTTTTAGGGCAAGTCAGTTCATTCAGCAGCCATTGAACTGTGGCTGCGCTGCGTTCAAAAGATTAGCAATCGTTCAACTTGTTGCCTTGCTGCAGGCATACCCTAAACTGATTTCAGACAGGCTTCATAAAGGCGGCATAAAGGTCTAATGATCTACAACAAAATAGAGAGACTATTGTGATAACCAAGCAAATATTTACTTAAGACAATATTAATTTCTTGCTTGAGATAAAATCAGGTGCCATTTATTTTTTAGCTCAACTCAAGGGATCAAACACACAGGGGTGCTTTTCCCAAAGCCAACTCTGGTCGCAAGTTCTGTCGTTAGCAATAGAGTTCAATGGAACTTGCGACCAGAGTTGGCTAACGATACGTTTGGGAAACGCACCCCAGGATAGTAGAATAACATAGGCAGTGAAGGATACATATATGTTGCTGCCTTCAAAAATCGATTGGATGAAGGTTGACGGGATGTGTCAATCTTTGGATTCGGACATTCCTTGTTGGCTTCCTACCTCCGCCTGCAGAAGAAGAATTTTTTACAATTTGAATGCAGCCTGTGAATGCAGCCAGAAATAAAATCTGGCAACATAAACTTAGCTTAAATCAGGCCAAAAATAGATAAATTCAGGCTGTCCATCTTATGCGCATATATGTTGTAGAGTAAACAAAAAGCTGACAATACTACTATCTGTTACGGCGCAGCTATACGAACTGCGCACGATGAAGACGAAAGAGATAACAATAACAGTCTTTATCATAATCCACAAGGTAAACTCGGGAGAAATGTGCCGCTATTTCAGCATATCACAACCACATAGATGGCAAATCAGGAAAGCACGACCTGGTCGTCAGGTTCCTTAGGGGGGCGAGACGGTTAAACCCTCCTCGACCCCCCTCCATACCCCTCCATACCCTCTTGGTGCAGCAGCTGTGGCGCTTTGGTAGGGATTCCCGCCGGGCTTGGCTCCTCAGCAAAAAACTGAAGTGCAATCGCACCTTCTGTTCATTATACTGAACAGCTGATGGAAATGACTGCACGTCAATGTGCATTGGCTTGTTTAGTTTCACTTGAAGTAGATTGGCCTCTCTAGCGAGATTCCTATTCGTTGGTCCGACCATATGTAATCGAGACGTTTCGTGTTTATTCAAACACCTTCACTTCAACTAATGCTCACAAATCTGCATTTTTATAACAGTAAAAGCTCTTTTCATGTAGTCGCGATGTTAAATAGTATATACAGTATATATAGTATAATGGTATTATGTTGAACTTTATTCTTGTACAAACAGACGCTGTATTTAGCAGTACATAAAATATTAAATGGAAACGTATCTGAAACGTCTGTGTATTTGACAAATGTTGCATTTATTTTACTCCAGCTGTGGTAAAGTATGCAAACACAGTGTGAGCGGTCACTACGGGATGCAGAAAGTGTCCGTCGTCACGTCTCCGTTTCCCCCTCTGCACACGGCAACTGTCGCCGATCAGTTACATACAGCCACAGCCGATGTCTAATGTCTGAATATGTGTATCGTAATAATGTATGATTTGCAAAAATAAGGTATCTTTCTTAGTAGGCATCACCTGTGCATCACCCAAACATAAAAAATAAATAATAATTTACTCCCCCTAATTAAACCACTGGAGTTACACATTTGGTTACATATCAAAACCAACTGCATTTACTTGGAAAAGAGCAGCTTCAAAATTTCTCCTTTTGTTTTCTGGAGAAAGAAAGTAATAGGGAATGTTTTCTTGACTTTCATATTGAAACAAATGACTTTTACACCCAATTCATATGGCATAAATGGTCTGTATGAAACAATAGTGTATTGTGTTAGTGTGAAAAAATCAACTCTGCTTGTCGGTCTAATATTATATACACAATATAAATAATTGGCTTTGATGCTTTGATCCATGAAACACTTCATACAGTTGTGTTCTGTGTTATTTTCTTTTTTGGGAAAAGCATGTTGTGCTTTCATACTTACTAAAAGGTTTGTTCTTTTTATTATTCTTTGACAAAATATTATAGTCTCAGTTCAAGACTTGGGCTCTAATGTTGTGTTTTTCCTCTAAGAGGTGAATAACCGAGTGTCCTCTAACAGTGTGATTATTTTCCTCAGTGGATAAACCATTTCCCTGGAATGAATAAGATCTGTCGGAAAGACTTCTTGGCAGAGAACATGGCCAAGTGAGTTGAAAATATGATACCATATCAGATACATGACTGATTACATCTGCCTTCCAGCCAAGGAACATTGACTTTACTCTTCTTTTCCTTAGAATGATTAAAAGTCAGCCTGAGGAATTTAGCTTCATTCCCCAAACCTGGAAATTGCCAGAAGAGCGCGAACAGTTCCAGAGCTATGTAAAGAAGTTGGAAAAAAAACACATGCAGAAAACATATATCGTTAAGCCTGCAAATGGAGCCATGGGCCGTGGGTAAGTTACAACAGACTGGAAGTTTTGCATCCTGTGGAGTATAAAAAAAAAAAAAATATATATAGATTATTTTGGCCAGTATTTGTTGTCTGTATTCGAGAACAGCCAAGAGCTGGAGATCTGTTCAACATCAAAATCAAAGGAAATAAATGATGGCAGGGCTTAAAACAGACCAAGACGTCTGGTCTTATTAACCTGGGCCTAGTCAGGGTCCAGGGACCAGCGATAGAGACAACGCCTTATTAAACTTGCTACTCTTGTTACTCTGATACGCTTCAGAGGTTTGGATTCTTAACCAACAATAAAATATGCACCACATTTTAGGGATGTGCTCTGATAGAATCTTATCCATTTTCTCCCAGAATAACTCTGATTCAAGACCCCAAAAAGATCCCGGGCAGGGGCAACTTCGTTGTGCAGGAATACTTGGACAATCCTTTCCTCATGGAGGGCTACAAGTTTGACCTGAGAATATACGCTCTTGTTATTTCCTGTGATCCACCTCGTTTCTTCCTCTACAACGACGGCCTGGTTCGAATGTCTACAGAGAAGTACCAACCGCCAAACAACTCAAACCTGGTAAGTTGGCTTATGACATCATTAAAGCGATGTGAACATTTTAATTCTATGTAGTAAATGAACTAATAAAAAGTCATCAAAATGTACTTCATTATTGGTCAAAACCCCCTACTCCATACTCAAATAGACACTTTTCACAATCAGGCCAATCCTGATAGATAAAAGCAATTCTTCATAGCTAAGCTAAGTGTACAGTATGCTGCAAATGCCGTTTCATAATGACTTTAATGAATCTGTTACCTTTATGTATAAGAGTGTTAGAGTAAACACCATATTTAATGTGATGACAGTGAGATTTCTGCTATTCTTGCAGTCATTTTTAAACAAGTTCACACATTGTAAAGTATGTGCAAATGACATATTGAAAATCTTCCTAAAACTATTCTAATGTAAATGGTTGAAATGTAACCATCTGTAAAACCTTTTTTTTTAAATTTTTTTTTTTTACTGTCATATTGTAGGATCTTCATTAAAACATGTTGCATTAAAAAATGTGGCATTACATATATTAATAAAATATTATTGTATTGCCAATATTTTTTTTAAAACCATTCTGTAAATTGTTGTTAGAGAATAAATGTGACAATTTATAGTATAATATTGGTTTTATTGACATAGATGTACTTCTTTCAGCTGCCAAAACTGACATTATGCTTTTTTCACAAATGTAAAAAAAAAAGGCATCTATGCTCTGATGGACTTTTATTTTTTAATACCCTCAGGACCAGCAGTACATGCACTTAACCAACTACTCTGTAAACAAACATAGTGAGAACTTTGACCGAGACGATACGGAGGACAAAGGCAGCAAGCGGTCCATTGACTGGTTCAGAGAGTTCCTTCGAACCAGCGGTTACGACGTGGACATATTCTGGGACGATGTATCAGTGAGTTGTTTTTATTTTATTGTTTTTCTTTGTTATCTTTTAAATTTAGGGCTGCATGATACAATGGAGAAATGTGCACTGGCGGAGCTAGGGGGTGGCCAGGGGTGGCCGTGGTCACCCTTGGTCTAAGCTTGGCCACCCCTTTGGCCACCTCTCTCACAACTGCTGTTTATGTCTCTTTTTTTATGGACAAAAATGGCGTTTTTTAAAACGCTGAACCGTCTCTTTAAGACCACAAAAAACGTGAGACTTTTCAGACGCACACTCCAACTTCCCCTCAGCGCCAGGCGCAAGTCAAACCAGTGCGGAAATGTGCAAGTGGCGAATGAGCTTCAGCAGAACATCAGACAGGGATATGCACATAGTAAATATAGAGTCAATCTTTCTCAACTGGTGGGTTGCAAGACCGGTTTGAGTAAGTCGAATAGTGTGCAGTCAACAACAAACGTAATTCTCTTTTTTTCTGATGCTACTTCTATTTTAGAAGATGTGTGTGAAAGCTTGTGACACTTCTGTCAGATGCTGAGAAAAAGGGTGTTGTCCTTATTCAGTTGGCTATCTTCGGTAAGATGAGATGTTGTCAGGCCAAATGTCAGTAAAACTAACTAACTTTCCTGTCATACGGCTGACAGCTGTTGTACTGTGCTAGCGGTACGCACATCATGCACTAATGCAGCGCACTATAGCCGTAGTTCTGTCGTCAATTAACTGATTGAATCAAAAAGGCGATTAAAGCTGTCAAAACTGCATGCATGTATTTGTTATATATGCGCCACATGTGTCTGGATTAAAATATTCTGCTATGTGAGATCACAATATAAGGCACAAACTGATATGTAATGTTTTAATGTCCAAATAAATGTGAGCACTGTGCATTTGTACTAGACGATAGGCATTCATTTTGCGTTCATTTGTAAAGGACAAACAAAAATGGATAATTTTTAAATCCATAAAATAACTAATTTTACATTCTGGCAACATTACATTATGAAAAACATCACATTTTACAGTATGTGCTGTTGACTTCTGCCTTGTTCACATTCTTGCTCATGGGGATTCAAAAGAGAACTTTTGTTTTCCTTTTTAATTTATGTATGATAGAACTGTTGCAATTATTTATTATGACAACTAATATAGAAAGTTAAACTTTTTTTTTGACAAACTCAGAATTGGTTGAAGAGTTCATTGATTATATAAAACGCATTGAAGGTTGAATAATCTTTGGACTACAGTATTTATCTGCATGTTATCTCATCCATGAAGATACAACAATGTAGAACAAGCTATTGGAGATTTAGAGAACCAGAACCAAGCTAACTGAGCAAGCTGAACTTTAGCTATAGTGTGTGCCCTTTTATTACTATTTAATTAATTTTAATATGAGGTGGTGGTAATAAAAAAATATAAAATTCACTCAGTATTCCATGATTCCCAATTCACTACTTATCTTAACCCGGATGTCTAATTCGCCGCTGGTTATTTCGAGATTTTCTTATTGGGTTTTATAATGGGGTTTTTCAATTAATGAGTCAAATAAAGCCTGTGGTAAATATAATTTGTCTTGACTATACTTTGACGTTTTGTTCTACAACATACACTGTACACACTCTCACCCCAAGCTGTTTAATCTAGTTGCTTGTTAAAAACGTACATTTTCAGAAATGAACAAAATTTGTGTTTTCACTATGGGTGTGTGTGTCATTTACGTTGTTGAATAAAACATCAAATCATCATCAGGTTATGTTTATCAAAGGCTTTATTTGACGTATAAATCGAAAAAAAGAAAACCCCATTATAAAACCCCATAGGAAAATCTTGAAGGAACCAGCGGTGAATTAGTCTTCCAGGTTCTGACGTCATACCTGCACCACTCTACAGTATATGACACGGTGAAAGATTATTCAATTAAATTGATTTTTAAGTACAGTACGTTTAACCATTACTAGAAATGGGCTATACCATTTGTTATTTTTAAAGGGTTAGTTCACCCAAAAATGAAAATTCTGTCAGTAATTACTCACCCTCATGTTGTTCCAACCCCGTAAGACCTTCGTTCATCTTCGGAACACAAATTAAGATATTTTTGATTAAATCTGAGAGCTGGATCACTGCTCCATAGGCTTCTAAGACATTATAACTTTCTGGCCCAGAAATAGTCCAAGTGACTCCAGTGGCTCAATCTTAAGTTTATAAAGCGACGAGAATACTTTTTGTGCACTAAAAACCCCCAAAAATAACGACTTTATTCCACTATTCATTTCCTTCTCTCTGGGCCTTGAGTTTTTCACGTAGTGTAACTGCGTAGCGCGTCTGTGTTGTACGTCACACGTAGGCTCACTATTGGCCGACGCTGGTCATGTGTGTGATGTACAACACTACACTATTACACTACGTAATAGTGTAGGCCGTCTGTTCCTGTCTTCCTACGATCTGCCCCTCCCTGTCTTCCCGTAGCGTGCTGTCAGTCTTTGACCTATCATGTCTCTTCAGGGAGCTGGGATGTTAATGAGTCCCTCATACGGGCTGTTTGCACATGCGATGAGATTTCACAAGCATGTCCTCACCGAAAGATGTCACAATGTAGTGCAGTTCAATTCACAAACGTCCACCTTTGAATGTACTGTTTGGAGTTGTTTAAGTTTGTTGTGTGTTGTCTTTTATAAAGAAAGCGTGTTTTGTGCATGTGTTCGCAGGAGCTGGTGGCGAAGACCCTGATAGTGGCCCAGCCACACGTCCTCCAGGCCTACCGTGAGCACCGTCCCAGACAGCCACCAGGGAGCGCCAGCGTCTGCTTCGAGCTGCTGGGTTTTGACGTCATTCTCGACCGCGATCTCAAGCCCTGGCTGCTAGAGGTCTGTTCTCACCTTCTCTTCTCAATCAGTACACTTTTTGATCCCAATTATGCTGATATACAGTACACACTCCACGTTTGAGTCCCCTTACCTGTTAGAAGCCAACATGATGGAGAAAACACCACCATAAGACTTTTTTGACCATGTAAAGGCTTTTTTAAATTTGATTCTTATTTTATTCTTATTATTACTTACATTTATAGGGTTATCTAACAGTGCTGTCATTTTTCACATCGTGTCTTTAGTAAATCCTGACAGTAGTTTTTTAACATCAAAAGAGAGTTTGCGCTGGTGCCAGCTTTTACTAAATCTGGCCCAAAACGTATTATTAATACACTGTAAAAAAATTAATAAAAATTCTGTTGTTTTTACTGAAAAGAAAAACACAAACAAACAAAACAAAACTGCCAGCTGTGGTTGCCTGAATAATTCAGTTAAAATACTGTAAAAATGTAAACATGTTTAATGAACAACCTGTAAATTGTATAGTTTAGAACTGCAATTTAAAAAAAAAATCTAAATAAAAAATAAGGGTAATTTCTCTACTGTGCGACAGAGAGTCGCGTGGTTATGACGCAATCGTTAGCCTATTTTTATAAAAACAGCTTCTACGAAGCCTTTTATACATTTTCGTGTTTCTTTAGAAATAAATAATGGACAAATGGAGTCTTTAAATTAAGTTAGTTAATACCAACCTAAATCTAATAAATAGTTTTCTGAAGTTCATAAAGATATTGTCTTCGTCACATGCGCTTTAGATGTTATTTTGTGTAAGTTAACGTTAGCTCTGCAGACGATGCATAATCTCAGCCTTGAAATGTATATTAACGTCATTTACTCACCTTCATGTGCAAATCCTTAAGGTTGCTTTCCGTGGAAGACAAAGGGACATTTTTGAATATGTAATGGAGACTCTTCTTGTCGATGAGTGAAGTGAATGAGTAACGTTAGCCTACTGGGGGCTGTCACGCAAAAAATAATAATAATAAAAGACAAAAACATCACAAAAGTATCATAAAAGTGAACTAATACGACTCGTCCGTTATATTAACATCATTATTTATTCATATGATAGCTTTATGTGACGAACAAACTGCAATTTAAGTCGTTATATTATAATCACTAATGAGCTTTACCTCTTGATAGCTTTTAATCGCAGCCGAATCGTGAGTGAATCATTCAAAAAGATTCGACTCGAAAGATTCATTCATTTCGATATTTGTGTGTATTAAACCTTCTCTATAATTGAACATCTGTTCTTTCGGACAGATATGGCCATCTTGTATGCTCTTTGGCTGATGTGTCTGGCTGTGCTGATGCTGGTGTCTCAGCTGGTCTCTGCCAGGGCTGCTGTTCGGATTAGATAGATTCATTCATGCCGAACAGCAGCAGATTCATAGATTCATTCATGACATCGTCTCGACTCTCATGAACACGTGCCATGAAGCTCTATGACCTAAGTATTTCTCACAGAATATTGATATGCATCGGTACTCTTTGACAATAGGGGCAAGTCTGGGGCAGATAATAATGGACAGAAGAAAACTGGGGGTAACAAATAAGGATCGGAGCCTAAAATGTAAACTTTCTCTCTGTATCTCTGTCTCTCTCTCTCCTTCAAATGGGCAGTTTGGGCGGCCATCCCGGGCGAGTCGGTCGTAAATATGGCGGCGTTCTATTTGTAGTGACGTAGAATTGCATTCACAGATTGCCTAATTCATGAAGGACACATGCAAAGCTATTTTAGAATGAGATATCTTAGAAGTGCAATGTTTCTGCTTATCTTTTGGAACTTTGTTTCACAAATGGTTGCATGCTGACGCCTACAAATTCAGTCTAGGTCTAGTAATCACTGGCTGTGCTTTGAAAGCTCAGTAGCAAACAAGATCAAAGTTGCAATTGTTTGAACTTTGAACGTCACATGACCTGCGTGTAGCGCTTCACTCCATAGAGGTCATCATTCACTCGCCCTCATGTTGTCCCAAACCCATGTGATTTTCTTTCTCCCAGGCATAAAAATGTTAAGATTTGTTTTCCATGCTCAATGAGCGGACAATTAAGTTGTCTCTTTCGTAGGAGACTCAGAACCGGGTTTCATACCCAGAGGTGCTTTTTATTTTATTTTTATTTTTTATGATAAATAAAAATATCATAAACATGGTTAATACAATTTGTGTGTTCCTCCTCTGATTTCACTAATGGGTAATAGTGACCGTTTCTACTGTGGCTTCTCAGTCCCCTTTAAAAGTTGGTGATTGCTTCAGGTTTTGATTTTGAACAATATGAAAGAAGATAACATCTCTCTCTCTCTCTCTTTTTCCCCTCTACAGATCAATCGTGCTCCGAGTTTTGGGACAGATGACAAGATTGATATGGATGTGAAGAAGGGGGCTTTACTCGATGCCCTGAAACTGCTCAACATCAGGTATGAAGCATTACTCTCTCCAGAGTCCCATTAGAAAGAGAAGCGAATGAGTTCATCAGGAAACTCACTCTCAATTGTCGGCTGTCCACAGTCTTTTTTGTTTTCAAAAATATTGATTCCTTGATCTCAACTAAAAAGTTGTCTGAAACTCTTTGATGGGTCCTCATGCATTTGTTATAGCTACTGTTTGATTTAAGATACAGTAAGAATGAAAAATTATTTTGGAGTTTTAGCTTATTGTGAGCACAGTACGTGTACCTGTGGTATTTACAGTATGTTCTGTTGCAGTGTGAAGGCCCCAAAAAGTATTTGGACACTTGAGCTATACTTAAAAATATCTGAAAGTCACTGCTTTGCATAACAAAATATTTAAACAAGTGGCATTTGCAAACAAATGGTGATAGGCCAACCATTTTTCAGGGCTATCTATCTTTTTTCACTGAACTAACTGAGCCATTTTGCCGTGACCCTTATGGAACTGAAATCAAGATGATATTTAGTAGATGTGTGGAGTTCATGTAGGTTTAAAGACAAACTCAAGATTGATAACCACAAAATGTCACAATATTTCTTGTCTTCATTTTGAACAAGATATCTTTTGCCATCAGAATTGATATAATGTGAATTACCAGGTTTACTGAATTTAAATGGTTATGAAATAAGTTATACAAAGTGGAAAGGATATAACAAGGTGAGCAAATTATTTTATCCCACTCATCTCAGACATATTTTTATAGTTAGAATTTTTAAATAATTACAGTAATTGTGTATTTTTATTTTAAGGCGAGACACGGAAGGCAAAAACATAGATTTTTCATGCAGTGGTCAGTTTTGAGATTTTGGGCTAGTTTACTCCTTCAATATGTGTTCTTTCAAGCTGCTATAAAGAAAACATTGAAAATATACATTAAGATGTTTATTTTATTACATTTTGTTTACTTGCGGCAGTAAGTTTCTCCCCAATTTACCAAGAAGTCAGCATTCCCACGGGACACGCCGAGATCCGTCTGTTTACTGAAGTCTGTCATGACCGGGATCGTTGTAAAGCTCTGAGTCTCCTGTACAATGCTATGGAACCCAAATATGGGCATTTCCTATCTATCAGTAACCAATCGTGAATGTCCAAAGCGGGATTTAAAGCAAACGATGAAATCTCATTTAGAGCTATTTAACTCTTTAACTGCCGTTTTCTCAAAATGAGTTTTCTGTCATTCTCCAGTACAAACATCTCAGCCTATGTAGCACCTGTGTACACCACACTCTCCAGTTATATACTTAGCAGTATTCTGAAGATATTTTCAGAGGGATTTGTTAATAAATCATTCCTGGCCTGATTTATGTGACATTTTAATTAAAAAAAATATGGCAAAAATCGATTTTTTAAGGCTATGGACAGTATATTTTGATTTTCTATCTTAAAATCTTGACGTGCTGAATGCTGTCAAGTCGAGTGATGTATGGAGTCTCGGAGTCTGTCAGGATTTCGGCTGGGAGTTTAGGCTACTTTGAGTGCTATTACTTGAGCATTTCCTGTTTTTTTTATTGCTTTTACCCAGAGCGAGTGATGAACAACAGTATCTGGCCAAGCAGAGAGCGGAAGCCCAGCGACGGCTGTATGGACGCGGAAACATACGGAAACGGGTGGCCAGATCAGTGGACTGCCAGAAACAAATTCAACTACTCGAGCGCAGGATACAGCAACTGGTATGACCCATTCAGCTGTTAGAGAGCAACATTTTATTAGGTCATGTTTAAGTTAAGAAGCAAAATAATGTTTTGATGTCAAAGCCATGGCTCCAGACTTGAGTCTTTGTGCTTATGTGGAAAATGCAAGTTGAAATCTAGCCCGTGTTTTGTCTAAAAACCTCCAAAACTAAAAAAAGGTATTTAAAAGAATAGTTCACTTCAAAATGAAAATTCTGTCATTGTTTACTCACCGTCAAGTTACTTCAAAGCTATATGAATTTCTCTCTTCTGCTGAACACAAAAGAAGATATTTTGAAGAATGTCGGTAACCAAACAGTTGATGGACCCCATTGACTTCCATGGTATTTTATAAGTCAATGGGGACAGTCAACTGTCTAGTTACCGACATTCTTCAAAATATCTTCTTTTGTGTTCAGCAGAAGAGAGAAATTCATACAGGTTTGAAGTAACTTGAGGGTGAGTAAATGATTGTAAGTAAACTAGATGTAAGTAAACTATTCTTATAAGTATTCATATTTCAAAATGCAGATGTACAGACAAAGCATGTTTTCAGAGTAAGTTCTTGTATGGAGTATGTATGGAGCTTTGTGCACCAGTTCTTGATTGGTCTTTCGATCAACTTTTTTATTAAATGAAGAGATGAATGAGATTGAGATGACTGCAGGTAGGTGGTATTTTCAAAGGGCAAAGCTAGATGCAAAAGAGGAGTGAGATTTGGGGATTGGGGGCTGAAGACACTATTATAGAAGACACCCTGCTGCGCCAACTCAAATTGACCAGCTGACCTTTCCGCAATTATAGTTTTTGATGTATTAAAATGGTACAGTGGGAGTTAAATCTATATGAATTATGAATAAGCCCCTGTATTAACAAGTGTAGAGGAGAGACTGTTATATGCGCCTGCTAACTCTCAGACTTCATTAAGGTGCCTCGTAATATGGAAAACGAGTCATTCAGTGACATTGTTATTCGGTTTTGGGTGGCTAAATTACACAGCAGAAACAGGGCATTATGTCTTTGTCATTCTTCCTACTTCTCACCACTTATTCACTTGTGTTGTGCTTTCAGACAAAAAATCTGGCCCAATCACACAAGCTGGAATCCAGGGACAAGTACGCAAAGAGCCACCTGGGGAACTACAGGTAGGGAAGCCGCTTTGATGATTGTTATCCTGTAAGAATGCCCGCTTACTCCTGTGGGGTCTCTTGTGGCTTGGTTTGTGATATGCCATGGTGTGAAACAATTTCTTGGGCTATCATGTGAGGACAAAGCAAGAACAAAGGTTGTTTCTAAGACTTAAACAATTCTGCCTTCGTAGGCAGAAGAATTAAATAGTAAGGCACCAAGGCATGTCTATTCATCCCTCCTGGGATGGTGCTGCTCTTCTCTCTAGTAATATGGCACATAGTCTTAGAGCTCAAACATGACAATCTGGGGCTCAGGTCAGGAAGCAGACAGACTGGCTAAACCGACCTAAACCTGGCTAAACCGACCGTCTGCTAGCTGTCTCACGTCACCAAGGTCAGATAAATCCCATCACATAGAGCCTCTTTCACCTAGATATCATCATATAGACTGTGTCTGTTCCCAGAATTAGGACATTAAACTTCCAAACCCATCTAAGGGTAAAAACTTAATTGATGTTCAACATATAAAAAACAGTTATAATGCGGATGAACAAATGCTAAAGCTTGGGCTGCTGAATATTCGATCGCTTACTTCAAAAGCACTCATTGTTAATGATATGATTTCAGACTATAATCTAGATGTGCTGTGTTTGACAGAAACCTGGCTAAAACCAAACGATTACATTACTTTAAATGAGTCCCGCAAGATTACTGTTATAGTCATGAACCTCGTCTGAAAGGCAAAGGGGGAGGTGTTGCTGTAATTTATAGTAACTAGTGCAAAATCAGTTTTTGAGTGTGTTTTTAGTAATTGTTGGTTTGGTGTGTTTGAGTGCTCATTGTTACAATTGCACAGCAAAAGTTCAGTGACTTTTTTTATTTGTGCATGGTAGAAAGCACACAGTGAACTCAGAGAAAACGCTACGCTTGAGCAAACAGTTTGTGAATAGGCTACTACAAATGATGCCCGTGAAAGAGACTGTGAACACATTGAATAGGATATGTTTAGTTGGTGAACAGCATAGGCTACTATTACACAGTAGCGATAACGTTAAGCACGCCAGAATGAAATATAATATTCAGAAGTAAACAGCATAGCTGACTTATAGATTCAGTTTACATCCACAAATGAATAAGCACGTCGATTCAGGGAGCAGTGCAAAGTGCCTGTGCAAAGTTTTTGTGTGTGTTTTTAGTAATTGTTGGTTTGGTGTGTTTGAGTGCTCATTGTTACAATTACACAGCAAAAGTTCAGTGACATTTTTATTTGTGCATGGTAGAAAGCAAATTAGGGGTGACCCCGAATAGTCGAAGATTCGATGCTTCGATAGGAGGAGCCTGATTCGACTACCGATCTCACGGTCGAATCTTCGCAGAGGTGTTATGAAACGAGGATCATGCCACTTTGGCTATATGAGGGCGCTCAATGTTTGATTTCACATAGAACTAGCTTTTATGTCAATACGTTAATATTCAGCCTATTATGATAATGCTGTAGGCCTATATAAAAATGTGCAAAGAAAGAAGCTTTTAATAAATATTTTTTAACGTGCGTTAATAAATCCAAACACCCCGTGACAGATTTAAGTTTCACTTTCAATCCGTGACCGACAGAGGAGCGTCTTCGCGGCAAGGATTTAAATCTTTAACAATGTCTGGGATAAGAACATCTAAAGTGTGGATGTACACGATTAGAAAGGATATTCTCCAAGGCTGGATTTAGCATCAGGAAAACCATGATCGCACTTCTGCCGGCCAACGTTAACATGTTTCACGCATAGACTGGGTTTCACGTTAGAATGTATTTTATCCGCGCGCACAATTTGAAAAGACTCCAACGGACAGACAGAGTGACAGACTTTCAGGATTTGTTCTCTCGATCAGGTACAAGTGATTTCAAAACTTTTCAGCTGGTTCTAATTTTATTTTTGGATGCTGTGAACATTTTTAGCTTAAAAGACTGCCTCTCCAGTTTAGCATTTATTGTTGTTTCTGCAGTTAAAAAGAAAAAGTTGAAAATTCTGGCTACTATCGTTATTTTAATAATTTCTTTATTTTAATTTTAATTATTAATCTGTCAGGGTTATCTAATCTAACTATTTGTGGCTTGTGTTTTGAATACATGTTCCCCTGCACTTTAGGCATTTTGCACACATTTGCTCCTCATCCTGTGACTTGATTCTGATTTATTTCGTTTTGTATTTTTATTTATTAGAAAGGTATATTCTGTTCTAATTTAATTTAGTAAATTAATTGTTTATTTTTTCGGTGCATCGATGTTGTGCTGTAGGCTGGCCTGCTCGCACAGGTAATTTAGCCGATTTAATTTGATTTGCATGTGAAATGCAAATCTGCAGTGTGGCCTTTCTGGAGTTATTTATGTTATTTCTTAGTTTTATTGATCAAAAATGTTTTTATACATTTTCTTCTATATCTTTGTGTGATTTTCTGTACATCGCGGCTTTGAAACGTTAAAGCCCCGCCCCCAGCCCCACCCCCATACACATGATTCGACTATTAGTCGACTATAGGCAAGACATGCCGATTCTGATTTGACTATGAAAATCCATAGTCGGGGACAGCCCTAAAGCAAATACTGATACTTACATAATGACATACAATAAATGTGGAACATTGAACTACACCAGTGGTTCTCAAACTTTTTACACCAAGTACCACCTCAGAAAAATATTTGGCTCTCCAAGTACCACCATAATGACCAATATTAAAATACAGTAGCGTAGTAGGCCTAACTATTCAGCTACAGTTATGCACAGCTCAAAAACCAGGCAGTTTTATTTATAATAAGAATATTTATTGTTGTCAGCCACTTTAAACATTGTAACAACACAGTTTTAACATCAACACTGCACTGTGTGCTGCTTACATACAAGTCATTTTTTTAATGATTAAATGAAAATGTATTGCACCTAAAAGTGAAATAAAAACTGTACTTACAGATTAAATGAAAATGCATTGTACTTAAAAGTACACTGTTGTTAGCACTTGTGCTCGGTTCACTCTCATCCTCTTCAGTTCTTGTATTTGAAACATTCTCCTCCTGATCCAAACTTCTCTTGCCAGATTTAAGCCACAATAGCAGTTTTGAACTTTTCAAAAACATGTTTTGCACATAAACACATTTAGGTGTTGAAGCTGCAACATTTAAGATGTGCATTACGGTGGAAACGGGACATTACACTCGAATTGGCTTAGAAGAACTCGATATTGCGACAGAAACTTTTAACTCTCTCTTTTCCAGCACTTTAGACACAGTTGCTCCGTTGCGCTTAAAGAAGTTTAAATAAAATAGTCCAATGCCGTGGTACAACAAACACACTCAGGCCCTTAAGAGAACAGCCAGAAAAATGGAGCGCAACTGGAAGAAAACAAAACTAGAGGTATTTCGCATTTCATGGAAAGAGAGCTCGATTGCATACAGAGAGGCCTTAAAAGCTGCTAGATCTGCTTATTTTTCAAACCTATTAGAAGAAAATAAACACAACCCTAGGCATTTATTTGAAACAGTGGCTAAACTAACGAAAAAGAAAGCTTCAGGCCCAGAAGTTTCCAACCAGCACAGCAGTAATGACTTTATGAACTTCTTCACTTATTAGATTGATAATATCAGGGAGAAAATTATAACCATGCAACCGTCTACTACAGTATCGCATCAGGCAGTGCATTGTAGTGTCCCTAAGGAAAAATTCGATTCATTCATTGCTATAGGAGAGGAAGAATTCGTTAAACTCGTTAAATCATCTAAACCGACAACATGCATGTTAGACCCTATACCGACTAAGCTACTGAAAGAGATGCTTCCAGAGGTCATAGATCCTCTTCTCAATATCATTAATTCATCTTTGTCATTAGGATACGTACCAAAAACTTTTTTAGCTGGCTATGATTAAACCGTTTGTTAAAAAATGCAACTTGATCGTACAGAATTAGTCAATTACAGGCCGATCTCGAATCTTCCTTTTCTGTCAAAGATACTAGAACAGGCGGTATCCTCACAACTATGTTCCTTTTTTTGAAAAAAATGATATCTGCGAGGATTTCCAGTCAGGATTTAGACCGTACCATAGTACTGAGACAGCTCTCATTAGAGTCACACATGATTTGCTCTTATCATCCGATCGTGGTTGTAACTCTCTATTAGTGTTACTCGATCTTAGTGCTGCATTTCATACTATTGACCACAACGTTCTTTTAAATAGACTCGAAAATTATGTTGCCATTATTGGAATTGCATTAGCATGGTTTAAATCATACTTATCTGACCGTTATCAGTTTGTAGCAGTAAATGAAGAGATGTCTTATCGATTGCAAGTTCAGTATGGAGTACCACAAGGCTCAGTACTAGGACCGTTGCTGTTCACTCTGTACATGCTACCCTTGGGAGATATCATTAGGAAGCATGGAATTAGCTTTCACTGTTATGCTGATGATACTCAGCTCTATATTTCTTCACGCTCTGACGAAACTTACCAATTCACAAAATTAACGGAATGTATAGCTGATATAAAAAATTGGATGACTAGTAATTTCCTACTACTAAACTCTGAAAAAAACTGAGATTCTAATTATTGGACAAAAAAACTTCAAGTAATAATCCAGAATACTGTCTAACATATGACCATATTAGCCCGGTTCTGTCAACACTGCATTGGCTCCCTATTAAACATCGCATACATTTTTAAATATTGCTGATTACTTACAAAGCACTAAATGGTTTAGCTCCGCAGTGCTTGAGCGAGCTCTTAACGCATTATAGTCCTTCACGTCTATTGCGATCTCAAAATTCCGGCCAGTTGATAATACCTAGAATATCAAAATCGACTGCTGGCGGTAGATCCTTTTCCTATTTAGCACCAAAACTCTGGAACAGTCTTCCTAACATTGTCCGGGAAGCAGACACACTCTGTCAGTTATAAGCTAGATTAAAGACACATCTCTTTGACCTAGCATACACACAACACATTATAGACTTCTTTAATTCAATGTTAGACTGCATAGATCAGGTCAGCCGGAACCAGGAACACTTCCCATAAATCCTGATGTACTTATTACATCATAAGAAGAATGGCATCTATGCTAATTTTAGTCTCTCCCTATGGAGGATCCCTTTACCACTCTACAGATAAAGCGTTTTCGGGAAATTCGTTTCACGTACCTAGCCCGAAGTAACAAAATAAAATAAAATTCTGTATCAAAATTTATAAGGAAACACCAGTACTTTGTTTAGGCTTGGTTTGTAGGGAATTCCAAACCTGCGCACATATATTCAAACGCACATAACTATAGAACCAATTCTTAATGCGCATGTGAACGCCATCATTGTTTCTCACAGGTTCGCGTTTAAAGTCTGTGTAGAGAGAATGGTGTCGTCTTAGCGGCCCCTAATTTAATAAATGTAAATCAAAGTAAAAAGCTGCTTTGAAACAATCTACATAGTTAAAAGCGCTATATAAATGAGGATGACTTGACTTGACTATAGAATTTAAATTGTTTTCTAATTTCTATTGGTCTAATTCATGGTTATATGGTAACGCTTTACAATAAAGTTTAATTAGATAAGTATGTAATGTGTTGTTTCACTACATTAGTTAACATGAACTAACAATGAAAAATACTTTATTAATCTTTATTTATTAATCTTAGTTCATGTTAATTTAAACATTTATTAATATGACCTAACAATAGACAGTTGTATTTTTATCATCTAACATTAACAAAGTTTAAAAGATCAATAAATACTGCATTAAAGGACAACTCCAGTGAAAAATTAACCTTGGGGTAATTAACACATGGTTACCGAGTCGATCGTTCCCTGGGGTGCGTTTTCATGATAATCGAATGTAAAGAGTTTTATTTATAAAAACAGATTAGCTCATAACACTAGTATATGGGGCACAGAGTAAGTAAAAACAAATCGCAAGTTAATACCACTAACAAGGCTCAAAATAGCCTCACACTAACACGGTAGCATAATGAGGGTCCATACATTCAAACCGAAGCATTGAGAGCGTTGTAAGTGTACAGACAGTTTAATAAGAAGATACTTTATAAAGACAGTACATCATTAGTATACACATCATTAATGGAAAAATGCATGTGTGAAAAGAATGATTGAGGTTTGTTTAAGTGATTGATTAGAAAAGCAGGCAGACCAGGCTGTTAAATCAGATAATCAGATAAAGCTTTTTCTCTCCCTCTCTCTGCACAGTTGTATTTACCCCCCAGATGACAAACTGCTCTTGGAGAAATATGATAGTCTCCTTTCAGCTGCCTTTACGACATTCGGAGGGAATAATAATCCACAGAAACTAATGAAGGTATGTACCTGAGACGCAACCCAACAGTCTTTTGCTCTTTTCTTTCTCTTCCCCTCTACAACTACTTCTTCCTACTACTCAGCCTTTTGCATTTAAAATAAGATGAGGAAAAGTATTTTACTCCCTAACTCTTTTTGTGGCCATCTGTTTTTCATTATTGGAGTTTAAGGAATCCATCAGTATTACTATTGCTCATTCATATAGTTAGGGATTTAACCAATCCATTTGTGCTACAGACATGACTGAATCCTCAAATCATGTGGCTAGTTGAGGAGAGGTGTGCTAATACTTTTCTAAGTGATGAGACTTATGGTTTATTTATTTATTTATTTATTTATGCATACCTGGCACATAATAAATCTGGCCCATTGACTGACACTGTATTCTGAGCCATTCAGAATCTTGAGATCAACATATAGACAGTGTTTAGAAAGCTATTTGAAACTGTTGCTTGTAAAACTACCAGGTATTCATATTGTAGTTTAACTATAGTCAAGCTAGCAGTTGGCGACACTACAAGCTACTAAAATTGTAGCAAATTATACTAAACACAGCAAATTACAAGCTGAATTTTCTACAAAAACAGCAAAGAAAAGAAAAAGAAGAAAGCTAATCATGAAATAAAGTTTAAAATAGTCACATTGTAAAGTATAAAGTTGTAATTACAAGATAGAAATATGCAGTTGTGTGTGTGTGTGTGTATATATATATATATATATATATATATAATACAAAAAAAAAAGATTTTGCATATATATCCAAAACAGTTGTATTTTGATTGTTTTAGATTGGTATTTGATCTTGATCTTTTATGTATTTAATATAGTATCGCTTCATAAGGGTCAGTTAGAGCATCCATTATTTCATCCAAATAATTTGATTTAAAATTATACATTTCATAGTAAATATTTGGTTACAAATAAACAATATATGATCAATGTGCAAATGGATTGATTTTGATTGCTAAAAGTAATCACCAATATATAATCAATTTACAACCAATAAATCAACACAAAGTTATATACAATTTATATTATGTGAAAAACAAAGACAATCTTATGCATTTGTTTGTGATTTGTTCTGCAGGAGGCAGAAATCCTAGAGCAGCTGAAGCAGTGTGACCTGGAAATGGAGAAACTGTTGGGAAAAAATCGCTGAACAGAAAGGTTCTAAGGTACGTAGTCACAAATGTAGATAAACTCACTTTTTTTTAATCTAAAGAAAGTAATTACGTTTGCCAACTATATTTACTATGTACGTTTTATTTCTTTTTTTACATGGCAAATACTTTTATCCTAAGCAAGTTGCATTGCATTCAAGGTAGTTTGAGAATTTTGGGAGACTAATTCGATTATGTCATTCGCAATGAGTCGGTGATCCCCACTGATCTCTTTTACCAAAGTTCTTATTACTCTTATGGTTCTCTGATTGGTGAAATCACACTGGCTTCTGATTTTTACAAAAGTGCACCGCCCAGCAAAGGCAATGACTACATCAACACTGGAACTGTAAATTGAATGTTTTGATTGAGTTTTCATGCTCAGTTTTCTCTTAATCTGACTGCAGTTGAGCACTGTCTGTCACTAGACAGATCATAGTCTAAGCAACCAATTCATAACTTCACAAAATGAGTAGTTACTGCTTTTGAATTTGTACGGCAGCCTATGCTATTGCTATCTCAGAGCTCATGATAAGTCTGTCTTGAAAGTTTTCTTTACAATTCTATATATAGATGGAGAAAATGTATGGGGTTATTACTTGTGGAAGTCACAATGCAAAATATAATTCCCCCCTTTTTTAGTTTGGGTTGAAATAGTTTTCATGACATTTGCTAATAGAGATGTTACAGACAGTTACATACACTGTTTGGCATGATTTGGAGTTGGTTCACTTTTGACTAGCAGAATGTAGGTTTCGTTTTGGCAGTATCCGCTCTGATGGATTGGAACACTCTTAACAGTGCCATTACAGGGCCATTTGGAATAATCGAAATTAAGAAATTTAAATAGTCCCAAGCATTTTCTCTTAAAAAGCACGAACTCTCTGCTTTCTTTCAAAACTCTGTTGGAGATTACATTCAAAGTGTTAATTTAGACAGACCTTTGAGCCAAATTGAAGTTGAAAAGGTGAAATTAGTGCATTCAGAAAGCTAATAGTCAGTGCATCCCAAGTGTTGGACAGATATTCAATTTGACTTGAAGGACATAATAGATTAGTTCACCTGACATACAGTACATGTGTTTCAGACCAAATGAACATGTTTCTGCTGTGACATTAATCAAGACTTAAAGAAAATCAAGACAGGGTTCACCAGGCATGCATCACTGCCGCCCTTACGTTCTTTCAATAGTGGAAAGTGTTAATTGGTCTCAGGCTGAAAGCTGCAGAACTGACATTTTTCTAGGATGTTCTCTCATCTCTCTTTTTGTGTTTATGTTATTGTCTGCCTGTAGGTCCTGTCACCCATGCCTGAGAGCAGCCCCAACACCCAGAGGACACCGAGACCCTGAAGACTCTTCGGCCAGCTGCAGCGACAGCATCTCTGGTTCTGACTGTTGGAGAAGATGAGAGTAACAGCTAGGGATGTCTCGATACCGATACCGATACTGGCATAGGGGATCGGGCCGATACTGTCCTCATATACTCGTACTCATAAAAATTCGCCGATACCACGCACATTTTGCGAAACGAAACTGCCCGCCGCGAGTGCTTTGTGGAGGTGAACTGAGGCATAGGAAAGTATAATGTCGGCGGTTTGGGCTCATTTCACAGGGTTCGTACAAGGTGCGTGTGTATAGTAACATAGCTGTGGTGCGCGAGCTGATAAGAGGAAAACGCGCAGTGGATTAAGTGCACAATGGCACAGACGCGCGAGCTGGTCGAGCACATCCCTTTAAACAGACGTCAGTGGAAAGTTTGTTCAGTCGGATGTCAATGGTAAAGAAAATAAAACGAGGCATGTAGCTTATTATTAACGTTAACTGACGAGAGAGAGAGAGAGAGAGAGAGAGAGAGCGAGCACACTTCTGTTGAATGCTCTTGATTGCTGATCGTTCACTCAGCACATGTTATTTGGATTTAAACTAAATCGTATATGTAAGTAAAAAAAAACATGAACTGTTACCTGATTTATGTATAACGCGTGGTTCCCTTCATTATTACAGGACGTGTGCAGGTCAAGAAGTTCCATGAACGCAAACATCCGAAGCGCGCGCCCCACAAACCAGTGTCTCAGCGCGCGAATACTGAATTAAATTGTCTTTCACGTCTTGCGCTTGTACGGACGAATTCACACAAAATTAGGTTAAAAATGCCCGTCTTGGCGAGTATCCTATAGTAAACAAAGTCGGTATATCTCAAATGAACGTGGCATGTTGAAATGCGTTCGGTCTTAAAGGGGCAGCAGTCTAATAATCCTGCTTCTGTGTTTTAATGTTAATCAAACAAAGGACAAAGAAATACTCACTGCTCTTGACTAAATAGGCTACCCTTTTCAACTTTATAAAAATATCCATCTATATATAATTTATACAGTAATGAATATGCTTTTTTCACATTAGATTACTTTATTCAAATTTCTGTACCTGTTAGATGATGATCTACCTGAAAAACTCTAAAAACAGTTTATTTCATTTGTAGCCTTTCTTTGTTCTATTGTATTTATTTGTCCTATTTGTAATTCGATTGTTTGTTCTTATTTTGTTACTGACTGCTTACTTGTTTTAAATTCACATTAATTAGGCTGCTAGTTTTTGTTGTAGTATCAAAATTGGATTAAATAATTGATATCGAGGGCTTGGAACCAGAGGGGCGTAAGTGGCATTTTGGGCGAAAATGAGTTCTATATATCAAATTAAAGGTCTTGATGAGCTCTATCTAGTTGTGCCAAAAAGACGCATCAGAAATCAACTTGTATTGAATAAAGCAACAAAACAACAAAGACCTAACACAAAAGTTTGAGCATTGTTTGGAGCCAGAGGGGTGTATGTCCACTTACGCCCTTCTGGCTCTAAAAAATACATGTATGGCCTACACATTGTTTGGAGCCAGAGGGGCGCAAGTGGCATTTGACAAACTTTACAGGAGAGCCAAAACAAAATTTTGACCACGCTTCAATCAACTGTATTTATTAACCTTCAACCACAACATTGCAACCACATACATACTTGTAGGAGTAAGTTCTTAAGTGAACATATTATGGCATATTAACACGATGAACATATTCTAAAACCTTGCAAAA